>PNEQ01021203.1:0-61530 GCA_003012365.1 Medauroidea extradentata
TTTTTTTTTTTTTTTTTTTTTTTTTTTTTTTTTTTTTTTTTTTTTTTTTTTTTTTTTTTTAGTACGAAGAATTTTATATGGCATTACAAAGGTGTCATTCTGTAGCTTCATACATCATTTACTTTCACTCACAATTATTTCATTCGTATCGTCGTAAGTAGTGAAAACAGTTAAATCGATACTTTGACATGCGCGTGTACGGAACAGTGTTTGGCACACTTATAAAATAACGAATTTTTCTTTGCAGAGGGCCCTTAAGGGTGTTCAAGTTGGATAAAATCATAATTTTATATTTGTTTAAAATATCTTTAGTTTTGTAGACATTAATGGAGAGTACATTTTTCTCTTACGGGAAAAAAAGCTCTGCCAGTTTTACTATAATGGCATTTCAATGTCAAAATTTGAATATTTTTACTTCACGCAAATCTTAAAAACTAATAAACATAGTGAAATGTAAAAAAAATCACATCAAAAATGTGTGTGACAGTCTACGGCTTGAAACAAATATAAATTCATTAAAAAAAATTTTTATTTTAAAAAAATTGCTAAGCGTAACAAAAAATTAGCAAATTTTATAAGTTATATTTTTTTAAATACAAAATTTTTAGTAGTGAGTTTTACATACTTCAAGTAGTAGCTCGAGATATGTAGTTACTATGCGAATGATTTCATTTCATTATGTTAATTAGTTTTCAAGATTTGTATGAAGTAAAAACATGCAAATTTTGACTTTGAAATGCCATTATGGGGAAACTGGCAACGCTAAATTTTTCGAAAGAGGAAAATGTACTCCCAATAAAACTAACAATATTTCGTACCAATGTAAAATTTTGATTTTTCCGCACTGGAACAACCTTAATGCCGCAACTTAACCCTGAGTCCTGGCGCGAGCAAGAATATGGTATGGATGTTAAATTATATTCGATGCGGCTCAGTACCTGTCGAACCTTCTTGTTCGTCATTGCTATAGAATATTTTAGCCTTTTTTTAAGCCCTGTAAAATGATGGACAGTACATATTTTCACTGTAAAAATAAAACAAAAGAAAACATCTCTTCGTAAGCGATGTCCACATTGAAGTTCCTGGATCAGTATTTTCTCTTCCTCAATGCAGAAATTGGTTTTTGTCCGTAAAATATATGAAATATGACATAGCCTGACATAACTGAAACGATGATTTAAAAAACCACCCCCAAGTCCACACTTTCAACAAAAAATTGTATTCTTACTGCATATTGTAGTATGACCTGCGTTTTATTGGATGATGTGAATGACACCACATTTTCTCTTTTGCTATGGTATGGTATGTTCATAACACGCACTCATTACAAGAATCTTTCAAGAATCAAATCAGTGCCCGGTATGGATCCGGAAAGTATCATTCTATAAGAAATCTGGAAAAGAAAAGTGCTGCTTTCAGCCCAGTGCTCCTCGCCCGCTATAGCGTATGTCCAAGAAACCTGTTATGTTCATCTGCAGCTCTGTCTCGCGGCTGACAGTGTGTGTATGTGCGGAGTCGTCTCTCGTTTGGCTGCGCCGATCAGAACTAGGCGACTGCGACACCACACAGAGAAAAAAGGTTTGTTACAGTTAACCATACGTTAGTTTGTGTACGGCGAAACACAAATACATTTTACCCAACAACATTTTTGTTGGCTGAGCCATCTATGAAAAGCCTAACAAATTGATTTTGTTGGTCTAACAATATTCATGTTTAACTGGACTAAACCCTCCTGTCGATGTAACAAAATCAGCCTGGTGGATTCAACGTTTTCACGGTTGTTTCGCTATATACGAACATATATGCGGTTGACTCTACCAAACCTTTTTCTCTGTGCACAAGTATATGATTTGTGGGTGGAAGCCCAAGAAGCTGAGAGTGGTAAATGGTCATAAAACAGACCTGAAGATGCGAGCGTAAGCCAGTAAAACAAGCTGGTACAAAATATTTTCGTTTATAATTTCCCGTCTCCTGTGTACTCTCACTAAAAAAGAAAAAAAATCCTAAAATTTGTAAGGATATAATTAACCTAAACGCAGTATGAGAGTTAGCATACTTCCGCCTTGAAGATATGCAAACTTTTACAGATGTTTCAGTACAAGTCTGGTAACTTCAGTATACATTTGATTGTTTTATAAAACAGTTTAGGAATGTTGCTACGGATGTCTTGAGAAACAATTCTATCATATCTACTTTCTTAGCGCTCCAATACGCACGTGTAGCAAATTTACAAACTATGTTTACACACTGTAGTGTTATCTTTCTTGTATCCGGAAACGTATGTTCCTTTACCTCGTTTTTCAGTAATATTAACACAGCATGAGGAGGGTTTCCAGCGATCAGGGTATCGCACCCCAGATGCAGACTTACGACTAGGCGCATGTCACGATATATGATTTTCCAGAGGATGACATGAAGTGAAGCCCTACAACTGAGAGGCGCAGGAATGTGAACGGCGAGAGGAACGGGATATCCCCGAGAAAACATGCCGACCATTATTAACTCTTATCGTGCATAATAAAAATACTATAACATAAAATACACCTTTAACTGTCGTGTATTATAATAATTAAATATAAAACCAGTGCGTTTATACAAATGTTTAATTCCCTTTCCTTCATTACCTTTTTGATTTGGTCTACAATTTCCGTGCGTATTTATCTCAGTAACATGTACGTACATATACACAATTCCTTTTTTTATTGAAAAATAAATTGGTTCAATTTTTCACACTTTACAACAATGGGAGAACATGGCAACGCACGGAAACGGTGGTAGTCAAACTGCCGCCCAATTATCGGATGAAACTGAGCGGAAATTCACGTTCACAAAGAAAAAATATATAATTTTAACAAACATGGTTATCAGGACATTTTTGTTTCAATGTCCTTATTTAGAGATGATTTCCAAGAGCTGAATATAAACGACTGAACAAAATCATTACACGACAATATATGAAGACGGAAATTATGGCAAAATAATACTAGGATGCAGGTTTCGTGTAAAATTTTAAAATTATTTGTATCAATAACGGTTTGATTGTTCAATGTAACGCACAGAGGAAAATATACAAGTGTTATGCTCCATGGTGTCACATAATAAACAAAATGGAATGATATTTTAAGATTTTCTTGAATTTAAAGTAAATTTTGAAGCTTTCTGCAATTTTATAAAGATACAAATATTTTTGTTGCCTACTTTGTATATATGTATCTGTTAGTCAGTTCTTTTCCAAGCTTACTTGAAATTCACAATTTGACTTTGATAATCCATAATACAGTACAAAAAAGTGTAGATAAATGTTTCATTAGATCGATATACAGTCGAAATTCATGTCTGGAAAAAAATATGCATACTGTACACATTAAATGAATAAAGATTAACAACGTAAAACTTGGTATTAACTTCAGGTTGGTTGTTTGGAGTTTGAAATGCCTCAGGTGTATTAGCCATGAAATATAACGTTGAAAAAGTTGCTTTAATTCTGCAGGATTTAACTCCCTCTACTTGACTACAGCATATGCTATGCAGCAATTCTGCTTTTATAGCGCTCCAATCACTTTCCGTCAAATATGAAGGGAAGGCGCGATTTTATTATACCGTTGGCATGTTCACTGTGATTTGTTTAGGATTCGAATGATTTATTCATCAAACTATGCAATTGTCGATGTGTTACTGTAAATTACATCGTAATCCGCAAACCAGAACGCAGCACAGAACAGTTGTACCACTACTTCATGCAACGAACAAGCACGAATTGGGTGACGTCTTTGTTTGGACTATTGGTTAGTGAGCTCGTGACAATCAGTAGTAATTACTTAGCAGCACAGGTATGGCTAGATAACGCCAGAAGTAGGTTGCAGCACGTGCGTCGGATATGAGCGCAGATAGAAGCGCGCATTTCCCTGCTACAGCTGAGGTATTTCGAAAAATATCAAGAAGTAGCACGTAATTTTTGGGAAATGTATAGCCTAAAAATTATATTTTACGTTACAAATGGAAAGAACTTGGGACACGCGAGGTATTTTTTGTAGGTCCTTTACAATTAACCAAATGCTTAGAAAGAAAATGCACCAGGTTTGAAATACGCTCACTAATATGCTCACATGCATTACGATAAAAGTTTTGCAATTAAATACGTGGCAAAAATGCAGAAAGTTAAAGTACATCTAGTTGAAATAGTAGTATTTAATACGCAACGACTCCTCATACTTAGCGACATTTAAAATGTTTGTAGTCAGAATAAGTATCAACTTCAAGCGCGAATTCCGAAAAACATATATACACATTTATGAGCAAATCAAGGTAATTTGGTTGGCACTGAACATTTGTATTTGACATAAAGACATCTAACAATTTTCTAAACTAAAATTAATTTTGAACTTTTTGGCCACGTTTTGGCGATTTAGACCAAGGTACATCGGTAAGCCTACTGCCTGGTGAAGGGTAGTCTCACTGTCCCGCCGACGAGATCTTGGGTTCGACACCTGTCGAGGCCAAAGAGCAGCATCATTAGTCACAAGTGGCAGGAGTAAGTGTCTTGATGGAGAAGAGAGCGGTCCTTGCCCCTTCTCCCCTCGGACACCCACACTCTTTTAGCAACTAGCTGTTAGTGCTCGTTGCACTTGTATATGCATGTTCATTATAATAAAATTTGTACCAAAATATCTACCCTATTATTCATTAAACAAACCCTCGTTTTATCTCTTTCATTGTAGTAAAGGCAGAGAGTCTTCAGAGGAGAAGAAAACACGAGTGTGTGGGCGTGAATTGGCATTACACCAAGAAGCGACAAACACAACACATGTAAAATAATAGTATGCGTCTGTTAAAATCTAATGTTGTGGACAGCATTGATAAGAATGCACTTTTAATGTAGCAGAGGATACGGTTGGGAACTGCTCAGTTATACCAACAAAGAAAAATTAGACATTGAAACTGTGCTCATACACGTTATGCACATAGGCTTATATTTGATAAAAAAAAGTTTCCTCTTGTATCTTGCTCAGTTTGAATTTTGTTAGCTTCCTGATCTTTGTTTGACTCACTTCGTCGCACCTAAAATTTAACATCTAGGGACTAGGGAAATAATATTTTATAATTATCACTGATTAATTTTTGTTATGATAGCTATAAAATTGTTCACATTACTGTGAATAGAGTCTACAGAAAAGTTGAGAATGTGACCTATTAACGATTTAAATCGGTTGATATTATAAATCGAACCGTTTTTTTTTTTGTGGTCATTCACTCTCAGTGGTGTATTCACACAAAAAAGGTTCAACTTATAACAGTAGCCCTTCGCGAGAATCGTTAAAAAATTGTGAGAGTTTTTCTGCAACATGCCAACATTCGTTTGCAATGGAAAATTTCCACAAAAACGCTGGATATCATTAGCCAACTATCCTAGATAGAATGGTCGTTGACCAGATAGAATTTCTAACGGGAAGGTCCAATTGTCGCTCTGAAATATCTAACTTTCTACAGCGAGAGAGGGAGGGCGTGAGAGAGACAGAGAGATAAGGCACCGTTCGACGACTACCGCAGGCCAACCGCAGTGACCGCTGAAGAGCTCGAAGACCGTACGACGAGCCGATGTGACGACAATGACTGGTTGCCCGCGAGGTGCAGGGCCTCTCATTCAACCGACGTTTACTAACTTCTTCAGTAGTCGCCTTCCAGGACCAATAATTTGGGACAGGAAAATGTCGCGATTTCAATTACCCGCAAGCTGGAATCTATTTTCCTATGCACACTAACGTCCAGTCTATTAGTTGATTGTCTGCTGTTCCACTGAGTAGCAGCTAGTGTACAAATGGTCGTGGCTTGAGTATGCATAGGATAGTTTATTCAAACACGCAGGTCAATGAATTTGCGTAATGTTCCTGTCTCTATCGATAATTATATTTTTGGATTTAACGAGTAGTAACAGAGTTTGTGTTTATGCTGTCCGAAATTATGGTAACATTGTGGACTTTGCGATTTGAATATGTTTTTTATAGATGGTATTATAATTAGGCTTTACGATTCGTCGATAGTGAGGCCATTAGAGACGGCGACACACAACTTGGTACAATGACAGGATCTGAGAGAAGAGTCGGCCATGGCCTTTGTTAAGGAACCAGCCCAACATTCGCCTGGAACAACTTTGGGAAAACATGGAAAACCGAAATCAGGATGTCAGGAAACGAGGCTCGAACCCAGGTCCTACTGAAAGCTAGTCCAACATGTTACCGTTTTGCCACCTCGCTCAGTGTGTATGTTTTAGCGTGGTTGTAGCAGCGTTCAGGTTGTTCATGCCCCTTAAAATCGTCACAGTACTAATTTCACTTTTATAGGTGTTTCATTTTAAAGTGACAGTTAAATTAACAAAAAAAATTATGTATTAGTGCTACAGAAGTAGAATCTTGAGAGTTATAAAATGTTTACACAAGTTTTTAGTTGCATGGAAGTTTTCGTATTAAAAATTGTAAATACAGAGATATAATAGCTTAGAGAAAGTTATATGTAATCAGTGCTAAGTTTAATATGAACCGCCTATAATAGTTGGGAAATATGGGAAACTACGCCACATGCAAAAACAATATTGTCAGTATTGCTTAATGCTATTAGGATCGTGAATCCAACAGCATATGGTGCTTGATACTTCCCACCCTTAGGAAAATAGCAGGGGTGGCTACTTCCTAATTGCATACAACTTTTTAACCGTCAGGTTTTCCATACATTTGAAGGTGGTTTGTTGAGTAATGTTACCTGTGTAACAAAAAAGGTGCTCTTGTTTCAAATATCTAGGAGCCATCGTTTTCGTTTAAATCACAAATGAAGTGCAGCGGTAGTCCAAGAAACAACTATTAATAAGTGTCATGTCGATGTTCGACACTGTAGTGCACACATCTAATTTCACATGCACGAAGTATTGAATATGATCGTTGGCAAATAACCACCTGGTTGTGGTGTAGTACATGCAGTGTCCATGAACACCATGTCCCTGAACTACCCTTCACAACAGGTGCTCGATGTGACCGCCATCCATAGCAATGCAGCCCTCTACCCTATGCCGCATGGACTCGCACATTCGTTGGAACACCCCTGGTTGTCGCCGGATTGCTTCGCAGGCATGGAACACACGTTCCCTCAGTGTATGGTGACTGCATTCACCATGGACTTAACATGTCCACACAGCCAAATGTCTAAAGGGTTAAGATCAGGGGAACAGACAGGCCAAAGTATTGGCCTTCCCCGACCTATCCATCGCTCATGTAAAGCCCGTGTTCGCTGTCGCCGTACCTGTAGCTGAAAATGGGCTGGTGCCCCGTCATACATGAACCACGTGTACAGGCGTTCTTGTAGTGAAACATCCTCTAGCAACAAAAGTAATTGGCTCCGAAGAAAGCTACGATACCTAGCACCATTCAATATGTTGTGTAGAACGTAGGGACCTACGAATCCGTCTCCGTAAATGCCTGCCCAAACGTTGATACTAAACCTGTGCTGGTGTCTTCTCTCGTCAGTTGCGTGCGGGTTTGCATCGGCCCATACGTATTACGGAAATTGACAATACCGTCTCTCGTGAAACACGCCTCTACTGTGAACAACACATTCGCAGTAAAAAATGCAGATCGTGTGCACACAATTGGAGAAACGTCTGGCAAAATTGCAGTCTGGCTGCCCGATCGTGTCGCAGCAGAGCCTGGACACGCTGTACATGGTAGGGATACAGTAATTGTTCATGGAGGGCCTTTCACACTACGGATTTTGCAGCACCTTCAGTTGCAGCTATCCGTCGGACACTCGTTACGGGATTCGCCTCCATATGTTCTAACACCCGTTCTTCCATATCCGGTGTGCGAGTTGTTCGAAGTCTCCCACGATCCTGTGTTTGTGGTGCAAAGGATCCCGTTTCGAAAAGGCGCTGGAACAGGGTACTAAACATCTTTTCTGATGGCGTACGGCGTCCTGGATATTTGGCGACATACGCGCACGGTATGTGCCCGTCGGTTGCTTCCATGTGCCTGCCCATAGCAGTAGATCATATCCGCCATCTCCTGTGTCGAATAGTAGACCTCCATTATGTACTGCAACCTGTAGACAAGGATACGAACACACATTACAGTATAGCGATGTCACTACAGTGCTTGCCTCTTTTGAACAGTACACGGGTACACCACATCGAATGAACATACGTGACTGACAGAGCAATGTACGTACTGTAGCAAACTGTGATACCTGTAACGGTTGTAGTAATGCGTTCGTGCTTCATACACATACAAACACGATGTGCTACACGGTCTCAAATGTCTCGTGTCCGCATTCGTTACGTGCCAAATAGCTCGGTGTGCAAGATATGCTCCTCGTACGAACTAACACCACAACTCGGGAGACATTACTTTTAAGACGAAGTGCAATGCTTAATGATATTGGGATCTTCAAATCAACAGCAAATGCTGCTTGATACCTTCCACGCTTATGGAAATAGCAGGGGTGACTACCCTCTAATTGCATACACATTGTTTACCGGCAGAAATTCCGAGCATTTGAAGATGGTTTATTGAGTACTGTTACTTGTCCAACCCTTTTTTTCAATGCAAATGCAAAGCACAAATGAAGTATCAGCAATAGTCCCAGTAACAACACAGTCACACAGTCTGTACACCTGTGTCCATAACACAAACGAAAGCCGTAAAAAGACATCGTGTTGCAATACACGAAACTTTACGAACGTTTTCCCAACTCACGATATGCTTCTGGGACTACCGGTGCAACTTCATTTGTGATTTGAACGAAAACGTTGACTTCTAGACAGTTGCAACAGGATCACCTTTTATGTTACACAAGTTACAATACTCAACAAACCACCTTCAAATGTATGAATAACCTGACGGTAAAAAGGTTGTATGCAATTAGGGGATAGCCATTCCTGCTAGTTTCCTAAGGGTGAAGGTATCAAGCACCATATGCTGTTGGTTTGACGATCCCAATAGCATTGAGCAATGCTGACAATATTGTTTTTGTATATAGCGCAGTTTCCCATATTTTGGGAAAATGCTGTTTTAAATGTTCATCTTTAGCTGGTCACAATGCCCTTAATATTGAGTGTAGGTGAATAGTGCACAGCATGCTTTAATCTTTTTTTGTTGCATACTACAACATGTGTAAATATCGGAAAGTATTTTCGGACATACTGTATATTGATGTTAAACCACTGTAAGATCATGCAATTAAGCTGGCTATATGTTTTACAACGAGACAGAGTGACCTGCTTAAATTCCCACAGTTCCGCGCACCGGTTCAGTGTCAAGAGCCCTAGGCGATAAGAGCTAGTCTGGCTTGTGCTGCAGCAAACGTATCGCCCTTATGCGCGGGGCGCAGTGTTATGGTCGTTCGTGTTTCCATATTAGACTTTAAGCGGCGACCCTACTTTTTTCATATACGGAAAGTGCGTAGCAAAGCCCAACCACGTGCTTCTTTATTTTTGTTTTACGTTTCTGGGTAGTATTTTTTACGAGACAGATATATGGAAAAGCCGTTTAGCCATTTTGAGGTTCCCGAAATCATGTTTCTACGCAATACATCTAGAAAACAAAAATAAGCATAGTTTTAAATGTTTTCTTTTCGTACATAGAGACATCGAATACATGCTTAGTTGTATTTCTCAAAAAAAAAAAAACTTTCTCCTAACACACTGCAACAATGTTCAAACACCAGCTGCATATAGGTTCTTAATGCATTGCGTGTAAGAGAAGTGCTGTGTTAGGTAACGTGTCAGTTTTGCCTTTATTGATTCTTCACTTCTCAGGCGCCAGCTTACAAAACAACTGCAGGTAGTCGGCGTCCAAGAGCCCTCATCACCCGTCGAAGCAGAATTTCCTTTGATTTCCCTCCCGGTTCAAGACTTTTATACAGATTTATTACAAAACATTACAGTACGAGAGTACCTAATTACTTTACCTTGTATTAAACACATTACGTATTACCAAATAAAGGTTAATTATGAAATATTCTAAGTATTAAAAATGTGTAAGACTATTCATGTTACCGTTTTGTGAAAAGCAAATAACACTTAATAATAATTAAGGCCATGTACCCCTCTTTCTCCTCTTTCTGTGATGATTATTCTTGAAGCTTAAACGAGAGGAAATATCACAAAAATGTATTCGGGAGTTTTGTTTAAAATGGATTTTTGCCGTGATAGCTAATTTTTTCAAGATAATAAATTATACGTCTGAATGTTTTTATTTGGACACACTCCCAAGCGATGTATCGCAATGGAGTGTATCAAAAAACTGCATTCAGTCATGTAATCCTCCTGCACTACTATTTTCAAAGCTCATAAAAATTATAATTATTTATTTATAATTATAATTATTAACAAAAATTCGTTAGTTCATAATTAGTATTTACTGTACCGAAAAAAATAGCCAATATGGTAAAAACTATTTTGAAAAATGTTGCCAAACAAATTTTTGAAATCTTCTCTCGTTTAGACTAAATATAATGAAAAAAAGTAGAAACACAGTAGCATGGCCTTAAGTATAAAAATTCGAACACATTTGTAAAGTGCATTGTTTCTGTAGATAAAAATATATTTAGTAGTTTGCCTACGTCTTCATTTGTGATATGTACGGAAATGAATAATTTCAGACAAGACGGAATGTCGTATAGAATCTCTCCGGGCGATCTTGCACGGCTCACCGAAGGATGTAGAAGGCGGCTGCCACGAGGGTTCCGCGCTCGACGGCTATGCTCAGAGAGGTTGCGACGTCGTGACGACAGAGGAAGCGCCGTGTTCCGTAGAGTCGGCAGGGTGAAGTTTCTCCTCCGGTACCTAGCTTCCCGGCGAGAGTACAAGACGTCAGGTGGCCTCGCATTTCCCCACCTCGCCGCTTGTTTGGTCACCACGCCGGAGACACGCCGTCCAACATCGTCGAGGCGTGGGAGTGACCAGGCCCTATACCGCTGGTCGACGTGACTGTTCTAGTCGGCCGAGTCCAGCTCTACAATCTCTTCACCCAGCCTGTGACGTTGCCATTGGAGAGCGGGCTTTCAAAGGAAACTCCCGTTAACGTACTGTACTATTGTGGACGTACACCATTGCAATATTATGTCCCAGAAATCTTATAACGGGACTAAGAAAAAACCTAACGAAAAAAGGAGAAAACAAGCCTAGTTTGGCTGTAAAATAGTCAATACACCTATAAACCTAAACAACAGAACATGAAAGATCCCATAAAGAATTTTTGTCAACAACAAATGATTAAGGAAAGGAATATTTCGCGAGTTCAACGACACGCGTGTTAAATTCCATTGTCATATTTATACTCAAGCCCCGATCATTTGTCTATTTGCTGCTACTCACTGGAATAACATAAAGTGAACGAGTTAACGGGCTCGAGTATGCATAGTACAGTGGATTCTAGCATGTCGGTCACTGAACTCGCGAATTATTCCTTTCCCTACAAATAATATTTCACTCATCTTGTTTTGGTTTATGGATGTGTTGACTATTTTACAGCCAAACTAGGCTTGTTTTCTCTTTTTATCATTTTTCGTTTGTTTTTCTCAGATTTCTGGGACATATTATTGTAATTGCGTATGTCCACAATAGGACAGTACGTTATTCTGTCCCATTGCAAGAAACAGTCAAAGACATTATACTCCCGTTTCCCCAACCCTCGCATCCCGTCGCTGCTCCATTGTAGCGCTTCACTTCATGTCATGTATCATGTCAACGGCGGCATCTTCTGAGCACCCAGCACTGCTTGCGGTCACAAAAGCGTACCGGACAGTGTTTACTGATGCGATCATTGTCCTGTCAGGTGTATAACCCCTGGATCTCCCGCTTCAGGAAAAAGGCGCTCTGGCAGAGATGAAACTGGAAAACAAGCTGGAACTTGGCACTGCTTGCACGGAAGAACAGTGTTGAGGACAGTGTTGAGACGTGACTGGGAAGATGGACAGCCTCTGTAAAGGAGCGCACAACCCACGTGGTCTTTCCCAGTGTCCGGGAACACCCGCGCTCTAAGTTTCCCCTGGATCACTAACTGGCGCAGTTTCTCTCTGGACATGGCAACTTCAAAGCGAAGTTACATGGGTTCGGACTAGTTGAAGATCCAATGTGTGATAACCGTCAGATGCCACAAACGATGGAGCACGCGTGGAATAATATTGCAAGCTGTTCGATATCCCGAGGGAAAGTCTCAAACGGGACATTTTCATCATAGGATACGATTACACCCTGGCCGCAGTAGCGGCCGACAGTACGGCGAGAGCGAAGCTGTCGGAATTCGCCAGAGTGGTTTTGCGTCGGCTGAAGGTCGCAGCAGTGCGGCCATCAGTCAGACGATGTTTACTCCCTAACGTTGGTGAAGTCAGAGAAGTCAGAGCGAAACAAGCGGCTGAGTGCGAGCACCCGGTGGGCATAGCTCCCCGCGGTGGTACACCCAGTGGGGCGGAAGACGTTGCAGGAGCCGTGTCTGCCCAAGCTTGCTTGCGGCGCGACGTGCCCGTAACTGGTCATCTGCAAGGCCACTGCCGACTCCTCACTGTAAAAAATGTTAGTAATGTTACTTATCATATGTATGGTAATATTCCCCAACCTTGAGAGGGAAGCCTGATTTCCGAATACGTGTGGAAATTTCCGCAAGGTAGTATATTCGCCACACAAACCACTTGAAAGTTTCGCTCGCGCGTTATGTCAAATTGTGGGCTTGTGCCAGTATGTAATGAAAAATTACATACCAGTTGAGTAACTTTCCTTGACACGCGTTTAGTAATTTTCCTACACTTGTAAAGGTAATTAGCTTCCATTACATGTAGAGTAAATTTACCTCAACTTTTTTTACGGTGCTCATATGCCACCGGAGGCCGTGCTGTCGCGAGACCGAAAACCGAAGCTTCCATAACTCGCTGGGTGTTTGTTAACTCAAACGCACTCTACAGACTAGTAAGTTGTAAATCATTGAAGCCGACGGCGGGGCGCGTGTAACTCTTTAGCTGGGCTCCGGACCCATACTTATGGCTGTAGGGGTGGGGGGTTGTTGAAAAAATTAACACATTACGTGTTTTTGTAATCGGCGGGGGAGAGAAGCTCTCCTCCAGCTAGGCTGGAGTGATGTAGTGTCGTGTTATGTACTAGTGAGGTAAGTGTCGTCAATTGGCTACTACTGGCGGAGAGACATACTTTCCCAAGTCTGACTTGGAAACAGCAAATGTCCATGATTGTAGCTGCAATCGGCTCTGTAAGTAGTCTCCTGCCTTAGGGATCCGGTGTGGGAGAGGAGGTGGTGCGGAGCGTCGGACATGTTTCTGGAAAACATGTCAACGGCGGCCGTCCTGAATGGCGTGGTGGTGGCGACGCCGAGGCACGTCCGTCAAACATCTCATCGCCTCTAAACTCGGAGTACTAAACTAGCGTGCTGTGTTTTCGTAGTAAGTGTTTTTCAACAAGATTTCAAGCGATGACCCCGTTATTTTATTTGTGGGACGTTTATGGTAAAATCAAATGTAGGTTTCTAAGATTTTGATTTACGATTATGGTTGATATTTTCTCAGCTGCAGCAACGTGGAAAATTAATTTTTAGGCTCTTGCTAATCATTATTTTAATAAGCTGTCTGCATTTTTAAATCCATGCGGACCCAGTTTGAAGTGTCTCTTCTTTCCGTAGTGAAACGCATTAGAAACATCTTTAATACGGTAGTTGAATTAAAAAAAAAAAACACTTTCCCACTTTCTGAATGACGCTACACCACGGCTAACGTGCCAAGTGTACCGAAAAATGTATAACTTTGTAATTGTGGCAAACACTGTCCAAATATTACACATTATATTGATAGTAATTTTCGAAATATTAAGTATTTTTCGATTACACAGATTTCGTTCAAGCACGTGTCAAAGTAGCTATTTAACTATTTTCACTAGTTACCCAAAGTAATGATTTTTTTGTACTGGTACTCAAATAAATGAAAAATTTGAGGTATTTCACGAATTATTTTCAATACAAAAACAAATATTTAAATTAAATTTCCAAGCAGCCATCCTGTCACTTAATACCTTTATTTTCACTCAAGAATTTTTTCATTCGTGTCTTTTTAGAAGTTTTTACTTTGGATAAGTAAGAAAAAGTCAAATTTCATCTTTGTCATGCGCTGGTACGAAAACTATGCAACCGAAAAATATTCTAAATGTGAGAAATCACATACGATCTACAGAAATTTTCACCACCATGTTTGAATTTTCATATTCATTGCGTGTATTTTTTTAGTCATATATTATTACTAAATTTTGCATAATGGCTTATCAAAACCAAAAGTTTGCATTTCACTGTTTTAAGAACGACACTAAAACCAACTGACTTACCAAATTGAGAGAACCACACTGAATAACTATGTTGTAGGGCACAAGGTATCCTATAAAATATAAACATAACATATTTTGTATTAAAAACGTATAAATTTAAAATTAAAATTTGAAAATTTAATTTTTTTAGTACGAAAGTATTTTGTTTTGCGTTTTGATGATCTAAACATTAATTAATACCTCTACTTTTTTTAAACTATTTACTAAGAACAGCAAAGCTGTAGATATTAAAAAAACTTAGATCTTACAACCACACTAGGTCTTACCGGTTACAGAAATGTGCCACGGGGAAGCATTAAACAAGTAATATTTAAAGGAAAGCATTCTTTAATTTTATTTGTGTATTTTATTGGATGAAACATTTCTATTTACGTTTTTAAATAAATACAAAAACCTTTTATAAATCTAATGTAAAGCTAATCTTGCACGAAATATAAAAATCGTCTCGTTTACAGGAATAGTTACATGTGTTATTGAGGTATTAACGTAAAATAAACCAAAGAATAATTGTAACAAATACTAACCTAGTTCTTATTTTAACGAAGTTAGCTGTCTTACTCATTAATTAACACTAATATAGACAGCACATTTAAGAACCACATTAATATTTCTTCACTTGATTTAATATTTAGCTCTTCTTGAGACGAACGTAGTCAAATAAAAGCTCTGGCACATACTTTCTAAAAAATAAAAACTACGGAAAACTAAACAAATTTTACAGAAAGCGAAATACACCATAACGCGGCGCGGCAAAGGAGGGAAATATAGATATTGAAGACTTAATATGTCTTTGACAGCGAAGTCATTAGAGACGATACCATTGTTTCGGGAAGACAGGTAACGAGGAAAGGAATAGGCCATTGTTAGGAAACAACCCTACATTCTCCTTGCGAGATTTCTGAAAACCTTAACCATAGATGCGGATGTCAAGACCGGGAATCGAATTCGGCTCCAAGTCCAGTGTTTTACCACTGCAAACCGAGTGAGTTGGTGAAACAGTAACACGTTGGACTCGCATTCAGAAGGACCCGGGTTCGATTCCTGATTCCGGTCATCCTGGTTTCGATTTTCCATGGTTTCTTGAAATCACGCCAGGCGAATGCTGGGATGGTAACTTAACAAAGGCCATGGCCGACTCCTATCCCAGCTGCTGTCGTTGTACCAAGTTGTGTGTCACTGTCTTTAATGACTTCGCTGTCGACGAGACGTAAATCCTTGCCGTTGCACCTCTTCGCTCGTCGAAGGAGGGGAAGGGAAGGAAACGGTTGCACAGAGTTTCTCGTGACAGGGAAGTGGGGAGGAGGGTCCCAAGCGCAGCGAATGTTCTCTCGTAAAGAACTGCTATTCCTGGATGCTGCGACTCCTGAACACTGCACGTGTTCTCCGTGTGTATTGCCAACTGTCACGCAAGCAGACGTGCTATGTGCCTCAGGCAGTCAGCTACCGCCCAGCCAGCATACGAGCTTTCACTCTTCCTCGCTGCATTCACAGCGAAAAATGCCTGCCCGGTATTTACCGTCCATTATTCGCTGTTTAGATTCGTATTTAATGCTTACACCAACGCATTATTGTTGAAAAAAATTGCTCCCTCCCAAGTGGATGAAATTTAAAAATAACGTTCAAAGAAAAATGTTCTTAGCGAAGTTTTTAACGAATACTACCACGTAATACTATTTTCGGAATTTTAACTCAGTACATACATAAGTTATTGTATAATTGGGTGATTTTAACGTAATCTTCTGAATATATTGTTATTGTATTTACTGTTTTATCCATCATAAAAATGTATTCTATTTGATTATTATCTAGATAATTTTTTTCTCTTACACTATATTTTCCGACTAAATGAAAATATTTATTCTGTTAGATTGGCACTACTGTAAATTAACAGCATAATTAGGTGCAATTGGATTAACCAAATCTATTGATTTATTTTTTTCTTCAAAATCTACAGTGTTGTACACTTCTAAGCATGGAAGGAAAACTTTGTCAAATGATATCTTATTTATATTTAATGTTGTTTTGAAATAATCGAACTGTGGGTTTTTAACAAAAACAAAAGTATTAAGAGCAACATCACCTTTCTGTTTTGATTATTGATTCTTTAGTTTGATCTTTAATCCAATATTTTGTTAATGCATTTCCAAATATATCAATTACGTTCATACTGTGCTAAAATGTGGAATCATCCCATGGGGCAACTCCCCAAAGTAAAAAAAAAAAAAAATACTGCAGAAAAAAATCGTAAGGATATTAGCTGGAGCAACACATAGAACCCCATGTAAATCTCTGTTTCAGAAATAAGAAATATTAACTCTGCCAGCCTAATACATATACCAAATAATTATATTTGCACAAGAAACATTAAATACTATACCAGTGATACTATTCATACACATCAAACAAGAAATCATACAAAATTACGTTGTCTTTCCTATAGAACTAAACAACTATTTTATATGAGAGAAGTCCGTACCATACTGGAATGAAATTAATCAGTAGTCTTCCTTTACACTTACTGAACATATATAAGACACAAAATTTCCCCAATTAAAAAAATAAAAAACTATTTAAACGTTTCTTATTAAATGCAGCGTTTTACTCAGTCGACGAATTTGTCAACCCCACTACAATGTAGACATCAGGCCTAAAATAGTGCTGTTTTGCACTGTTGCTGCCTTTTACAGGACTCTCCTGATGAAATTGCTTTTAAAAAGGCCTAAGAGCAAATCGCACGAATTAGCGCCTTATTATCATGGAAAACATGTATCTATAATATAAATATATATATATATATATATATATATATATATATATACATACAGTATTAATCATTTATTTATTTAGAAAGGGTTCTGCACAACGTTGAAGATCACTAGCTGATTAACTTTGATTGTATCAATATTAGAATTACGGTATATACATCAATTATTCCGCAATGTATCTTTTCTTCTTGCATTTGCTTGCAGTTGTAATTATGTAATGATTTCTTAACAGCTCCAACACTTGTGTTTTTTTTCTGGTGGCTAATAAACTGAAACTGAAATACAATTTTTTATGTTATATCCTTAAAAGTATGTATACATCACTACTACTTCAATAGATAAAATCACACCTTTCTCCGCATCGAAGGGTTCATCAGGCAATACACTAAAAAGGTGTATACACATCAAGCTTTTTTGCATTATGGTACAATTGAGTGGTAGTTTGAAGAATATCAAGTTTCATTATTATTTCGTTTATTTAACCACTCATCATAACTTAGATTATTATCTAAGTATAACAAATTTTTTTGTCTTTTGCACTGAATTTTCCAACCAAACGAATAATGTCAGTTCCATTCCTTTAAAAATAATCATAATTAACAAGCGTATCATAATTTTATAATTTAGGATTTTTTTAGTTGACTGATTGACTCAAAATTCGTAATTTATCATTTATTTCTGTATGAATTGTTAATTTAGTTTCGTGTAATTTACCAATTAATTCCTTGCCTAAAAATTATTTATTAACAGCATATTTTTCATCAATTGGATCATAATTTATAAAAGTTTATGGTCTCTAACGCCAATATAACCTCCAGTTAAACCAAAGTACTTTTTAATTGAAAATAATTAAATCTGAAATTCTTTAATTGGCTTTTGAAATGCTTTCATCAACATTTTTTTAAACAGAAGTATCATATTTTTATTTTAAATCTTTAACAAAAGTATAATGCTTTGATTCTAAAACATAAAAAATATTATGACACTTTGAGTTTAGCCTATACTGGAAACACTTGCATTAACATTAATAATAATAATAGTATCGTATTTTAGAAATTGATATTCAATCAAAGATTCCGTTAATATATTTCAAAATATATTTGTTTATTGATAAATAAACTATTTTTGAAATTTTAAAATTATGAGATAAACGGTCTAGTTCTATCAAACAATAATGCCTACAAATAACATCACCAAAATGTTGTATTCTAACACCATTTTACTTTGCATTACCTTTAAGATATTCGACTAATTTACATGGCGGATTGCCTCTAAATTAATTTTAAAAAAGTATTGTTATTGTTATTTAATTCTTTCCAATAACATACCCAGTGGGTTCCATAATTTTTTTGAACATCTAAAATAACTATTCCACGTTCTTTTTAAGACGTTATTTGGGTAATTGATAAATCATAAATATGCAACGAAAATATTAAATTTTTTAACAATTATATCAAAATCGTTATTAGTTGGTGAAGTTATTTCCTTTTTCTTAATGTATATACATTTTCCTAGTTTTTGCTATTTTCAAACAAATCATGTCTATGTTGTTATTCTAGTACTTGATTTTTTAAAAACATTAACTACAGATGTAGCAATAGATGACGCTCCACCAGCTAATGCCCCGAGAGCTCCTAATGCAGTAATAAATGCTGATACAATTATTCCACCTTTATGAACTGTTAAAACATTACCAGATATCATTATTTCGTTAATTTCTTAAGCTGCGGTACAGGGATTGTTAGAGTCATTCCTTTACCATCTTTTAGCTTCTTCGTTTTACGTCCATGCTGTTCTTTTGTTGAAAAGAATCTATATTTGATTTCTTAAGTTCATCATTGGACAGTTGAAATACAATATTTTTAATTTATACATAAAAATTCATTAATATTTTATTTTTATTCCCCAACCAAGTTTACGTTTAATATGCATAGCTGATCCAGTAACACCAGCCAATAATCTGTCATTTAAACCTGGGTCTGGAGCAAAAACTCTTTTGAACACTTTCTTTTATAGTTTTTTATCAGCTGCATGTCCTTCAGTTAAATCTTTACGATCATGATAAGCTATATAATGTTCTATAGCTGCCGCATCTAACGAATTTTTTGGTTTATCATTTCTTTCTAATCTTTCTTTCAATCTAGTTCCAGGACATAAAAGTGTTATCCTGGAGCATGCAATTCAAATGGTAATGAATTAATTACATAATTTAGTAATCCTTTTCTGATTCTCAAAAAGATGATGGCATTGTGTTTAATACTCGTACATGGTTCGGAATTCCTTTTTGATTATTCACTACAAAAACAAAATTTACTATTCAACTATATTTTCATTGTATTAATTTTTATTCCCAGCATTCTCTTCACCATGAATTACAAGAAGTCGATCAATAAGCTACCGAAAATGATTAATCCGTATATATTATTTTGGAAGTTTTTTTTTTTTCAAACCACTACCAGATTTTGGTGAATCTTTTAAAAAATGTTCATAAATTCCAACTTTTATTTGAATCTATTTACTTATTATGTTTATTCTTGATATGCAACTTTGGTTGATAAAACAATATTTATATAATTTATGTAGTCATCGTCTGTGAATTTACCTTTAAAATAAATTTTTATATTTTTTGTTAACAAAGTAGTGAGTCCTTTTGTTAATGTATACTCTTTAATTTTTCCATTTATATTAATGTCATGATTAATTAATATTAAATATCACCAATATAAAAATCATGGCCTCATCACGTAAACCATATTCTTCATTAATAGCATTAAGTTATTGATAAATATTTACCGAGATTAATAGTAAAATATTTCAATGGTTTAATTCCTGACATTTGTTGAGGTTCATCTTCTGAAAATAATTGTCCTTCTAAAGATGTTTCTTCTGGCGTTGGTGGATAATCCAGGTTTTTAACAGCAACTAGAACAAGTTCCTTGATTAAATTTCTATTTTTATTAGAAATATTTTATATTTTTACCCCCAAATCGTGTATCGCACCTATAATAGGTGGTTCTTGTATTTTATTTCTCTCATATTCACCTATTTGAAGTTGTTTTGAAAGATTTTAACTTTTCAACTAGCTATTGCCTTATTAATATATTCTTTTTAGCTTGTTCTTCTGTTATCACTTACATAAAATAAAAATATGTATAAACTAAACTTAAAATGTTACAAACTGTTCAAACGGTCTTTTCGACGGTCCGTTCAATGGTTCAAACTGTTTCAACTGTCTGTTCAATGGTTCAAACTTTACATTCATCATTTATTGTATATATAAATTGGCGTTGATAGTTTAAATGTGTAGTGCCTAAAATGTAAAAAAAAAAAAAGCATACACCAAGTGGTAATACATCGTACGAACTAACAAAAATGGAATACAATTCATTAAAATGTATTTGTAGATGTTGTAGTACTAAAAAATCTATGTTTATGGGTGGGGATATTAAACATTAAATTGCAAATGAAATTATCCTAGAAGAGCTGTTTTAGCTTTCAGAATAGACGATCTTTGGCAAGCTGATTTAACTGAAATGAGTTCTGGATCTTAAAAAAAAATTAACCAAGAATTTAAGTGTGTGCAAACTGTGATTGATTTTTTTTTATTTGCGTGGGCAAAAACCAGTTAAGGATAAATCTGGTGAAAATGTTATATTGCCATATAAAAGTGTGTTAAATTGTCGACAAGTTAAGCATCTTCAAACTAATAATGGTAAAGAGTTTAATCACAAAATATGGAATTAAGTCTAAACTTTACAAAAATCCGAAAATTCCCGTTAGTTTTAATTATTGGCAATGTATTGAAAAAACTGTACCAACTGGTTCAAATTCGTTTCAGATTGAAAATATCAAATTAGTTCGATTCGATATGATATGCCAGATTATGTAATTGTTGGTTTTCAACTTAGCACAAAACAAAATCCAGATCAAGATAAACATGCTTCTATGTTTGATCATTCTTATGTTAGAAATATTTCTATTAAAAAGGGTAGAAATGAAGATTTTCCAAAAGAGAACTGGAATTCAGACATAAGTGACAACATGTCTGCCAAATTGTAAATTGCTTACAAAGATTTTATAAATTCAAAAACTAAATTGGATATTTCTTAACGCAATAATTAAATGTACTACAACCCAGATAAATTTATTTCTGATAGACCATTATATGTAGAGATGATGGTATATCGCGAAAATGTTTTGTGCCAACATACCCTTGAAAACACTGTAGTCTCTTGTGACATGTATAATTGGGCGATATACGTCTGACACACCGTAGCTGTCTGCAGACCAATAACAGGCATCAAATATTACAATAGCGGGATTCTTATTGGCTCAGTCCAATAGAGTAACAACTCCGAGCACAAGCTACAGCCAGTCATCTTCTTGTAATCTGAATGTGTGTTGAAACCCAGCAAACAGTCAAGTTTTCCCGCGATAAACCATCATCTCTAATTATATGTTATTGATTGTTCATATCGAAACACTTCTACTGTAAAAATAGAACTAATCTGAAACTAACAGTATATTTTGATAAGCCAATCGAAGCTACAACAGTTTGTAATGTAATTCTTATTAGTGAACGAAATCCTAAATAGGGTGTTAAAAGTGAGAGAATCACTGAAGAAATTTTGTGAGTAATATTCTTTTCATTGTTTACTAAATGTTTTCCTGTATAAATGGAAGTAATAAAAGATGCTAGAAAATGTTCTATCGGCAAGACTGTTAAACCACATTCTGAGTTTACAAAAAAAAAAAAAAATAAAATATGAAGTATTGTATACGTTATATTTGTTTAACTTGTTATACTTGTAAAAATACAGTAATTATATTGCTTAATTGCTAGTAAAGATTCAATGCCATGTTTGTGATAAGTCTATTGAAAAATGAGCTATAAAAGTTCATTCAGAAATACCATCACATAATCAGTCAGAAAAATACAAATCTGGTATCGGTGAACCACCAGAAGATATTACTACTGCTAAGTTACATTATGATTTTTCAAAAAATAATAATATGAAGTATGGAGTAAATTACATTTGATATGCTTGTAAAAGGACTGATAATGTTAAGATTCAGGTAAATTTATCGTTTTCTTTATGTGGTAAATATATTACAAAAGCAGCTATAAAAACACTTAGAATCGCCATTACATAGAAGATTATTTAAAAAATTTAATTCAGTATTTTATTAATGAGTATTGCCCTATGTGTAAAGTATCCACGCTATTTTCCAATATTTTTCTTTTATTATCATGTGGGATCAGCACGATTTTATTCACTTCAACAGCATAAATTTAATGTTTCTCAGTTCTAAATAAATGCATTGTTCGAAATTCTTCTTCATTACTAAACAAACAGTTTTTGTAACCTTCTGAGACAATGCTCTTCTCAATTACACGTTTTTAATCCCCTTATATTTATTTTATTTACCAGCTGCTCTAAATGCATACATTTAGATCTCAATCCAACAAATTCTTCTGGAACATTTCCACAACACTCATATTTTATTTTTCCAAGAAATTTTTATTTACTCGAGTTATATTGTATCCATTATTTTCAGGATATTTGCTTGTATCGAATTTATCAAACATAGTTTTCATAAATTCATATGCATCTTCAGTTTTTCTAATATAAAATAGGGAATCTGCATCTTTATAACAAACTTTAATATTTTCTCCATATTTTGGTTTCATGACACTGTAATGATAATTGTACATTGATGTTATCGAAGTATCTATCCTGTAGGGTAGTTCGGGATAAGGTGGGCACTAAATATTTTATCTTTGAAGAAAATCACTAGCCATTACTGCACATAATTTAACATTTACAATAGTTATCTTTTACGTCGTACGGTTGGCAATAAATTGCCGAATGGAGTTCCATGTATTTTAATTGTGTAAATGAAGCAACACTAAATAAAAACTTAATGAATTCGACATATTTGTATTTTATGTAATATATAAACTTATTTTATCAAACTATAAACCTATAGGTACCTTCCAACGGCACAATTTATCTTACACGTGCAAAAATCAAGTGGCGTGTCCAGAGAGGTTAGATATTTCCCATCGTTAGCCGTTACGCGCGGAAAGATACGAATTGGCTGAAAATATAAATTTAGCAGGGCATTTTTGAGTGCTCACTTTATCCCGAACCGCTTATACATATGTTCGTTTATTAAACTTAATATGAGTTTTATTCATGTGGACAGCTACTGGGTTGTCAATAAACACTGAAATCTTTTTTTAATTTGGTTTCTCCACTAATTGTTCAAATTGATCTGCATTATTCACTAATTTAAAACCTATTCTGTTCCCTATATTTTCCATAGTTTCTTCTTTTTTTTCAAAAATGCTATTGTTAATTTACTTATAAAAATACTTTTACGAACTTATTTGCTTTTGTTCTTATTTCTCTATTAAAATCAATATATCTCATTAACCAATCTGATTGTTCAAATGTTATAGCTTTTGAGCTTCACACCAAGAGCGAGATATTGTTTCAAATTTATATAATAGAGTACATATTTTTCCTTGTTATGTAATGTTGCTATGTTGCTAGTAATTTTTTTTTTGTACCTGATACAAGTATATTTTCAGGAGCCAGCAGAAAATCTTTATGTAAATCATGTGACATTTTTAGATATTCTAAATAAACTTCGAAGATGTGTCCATATTTAGAATCATCACGTGTTTTAGCTATATTTTGCTGAGTTATTATTTTATAAATCATTATCACGTACCAATTCGAAATCTCCATATGGCATTGAAACATTGCATGTCTACGTAAATTGTTAGCATCTAAGTACTATAAATAATTAGATTCTTTTTCGGAATCACAGTTTTCTAAATATGTATTCTTCGCTTTCTCGTGAATTTTAGAACATTGGCATAAACTTCCTCGAATTCCTTTCACAATAATTAAAATCATGTCATAATTATATAGTAAATAAAATTTTAAATTTGTCATTTTTAACATCGCATCCCAAACTAATCCTGGCACTTTAAAATACCACGCAGGATATAATTCGTATGGTTTTATACAAGCTTAGCTAAAATTTTCAAATACATCAGTTAGCAATAAAACATCAGTTTTGAGATTTAAATCATGATATTCGCCTAGATTTTGAATATCATATATTTCCCAGACTAATTTTGCATGTTCATAATCTTTACCGCTTATATGTTCCTTATTTAATCTATTGTAAAATTATTTTATGGTGGTAGTTGAATTTCATTAAATCTGCTCCAACTATCCATATAACCATTGAAATAAACACCTTTTTCGAGGAATCAAATTAACTTTTCCTGTTGGGTAGAACTTTGTGATATTATTCATTTGATCTTTAGATCAATTTGACGATAGTTTATTTAAGCTTCATGCCAAAAAATTTTATGTACGTATAAAGCTTATTTTTAAATTACTTGTTTGTTTACTAAAATTAATATATTTCTCTTCATTATTCGGTATCAGACCAATTTTCTTGTCATCAAAACCAACCTCTTTTACAAATATGTGAGCATCATATCTAGCAAGATTATGAAAATAAATGGGTACAAATGTGGGTTTTTGAATAAACTTATTACAATTATTGCATAAAAGAGATAAATTGACCGGTGAAATGATCATGATGATGTACTTTTCTATATTTATCTGTATATTTCCATTTACATATTGTACACAATTTAGATTTAGAATATGGATTGTTTTTGTTTTGTTAAAAGGTTTCATTGGCTCAGTTAAATGGAGAACCAATTTCTTCAACTTCTTATTTAATTTATTCTATAAACTTTTTATGAAGATTTCGACCTCGATAAACAACTTGTGCTTTACAATCACCACAACTATATGTAATATAGAAACAAAACCCGCTGGTTCATGTTTTTGATATTTTTTGTATAAGAATAGCATTTTAATTTCAGTTCTATGTTGTTGATTAGTTGACTCGTTAAATTGTATCTTTTTCGCAATATTTCTTAATATAACCCAGAATCAATGTCTTCTTCAGTAAGAGCTCCATATTTTTGTTTAATAAATTTATATTTGTTTATAAGTTTTGGGTCTGGATTACAGCCTTTTTCGTCAGGGTTTCAAAATCTTCATATATTGTAAATGTAACCTTCGTAGTGTGCTGCTAATTTTTAAATTTAATTTTTTCTCCTACTTCTGGAAGTTTGACTGCTTTATTAGTTAATCAATCTTCTTCATGTATATCAAGTTTTTTCTTTAGAATTAAAATGTTGTGAGAACATATCGCATATAAACATATTTTGATGTTTATTATTTGTTTTACTAGAAAGTAATCGAGAAAAACATTTAATCTAACAATAATGTGATTTATCATTATCTTTTCTATAAAGCAAATTAATGTGGATCTCCATTTTATTTTTTGAAGAGTATATTGGATAAATTGTGTAATTGTTACCTCTTAATTTTTCGTAAGCGTAAACATTAGCATATAGTTAAAGTTTGTGTTCAATTTTTGGGATATCATCCAGTTTAACTGGATAGTTAATATTTTTACTTTCGAGTTTATTCTACTTCTTCTACAAACATCTCATGGAGTCCTGTACTAAATGAAGAGATTAAAAATGTTCCATTCATGCAATTATTTAACTCTTCCCAACTGGATAGAATCTTCTTAAATCTAAATTATTTGTTATAGTATACTTTTTGGTTTGGAATAAAAATTCTCGTCTTACAGTAGTTTGCCTTCTATTTCGCAAAACAATAGCATATTAACTCTTACATTACCTACAATGTATAATAAGGCTTCTTCTACCCTTTGAACAACTGGAGGATTTACATAAACCATACAGTGGTTAGGATCCAAAATATTCAAATTATTTTCAAAGTTAAATGTTTAAAATCTATTTTGAAAAAAAAAATCCCTTTCAATGTCACAATTTCTATGAATTTCTGCCTTTGCCTTTCAAGTACACCAGTAGAATAAGGATATATATATATATATATATATATATATATATATATATATATATATATATATATATATATATATATATATATATATACACACACTGACTGACTGACATATCAAACTGCAGCCCAAACCAGTGAACCTAGAATCGTGAAAATTTTTTGTGTGGGTTCCCCTCAGGTCGTAGGCGAGCACTAGGAAGGGATTTTTTCGAAATTCGATTTCTAAGGTGTTGAAAAGGGGTTAAATGTGTTTCCGAAGAAACATCTATAGAGCTCGAACCCGACAACCTGTCATCGTGACTTTTACTTTAATACAACACTCATAAAAAATGCATATTGGCCAATTTAAGGTTTTTCCGAAATTCACCATTTAAGGTGGTGAAAAGACCTTAAATATGTATCCGATTTACTATCGATATATATCGTATTCTTCGGGATAAATAGTTGGTTATCACTTCAAAATGTTGTTCTCGTAAATACCCATAAAGAAGTTTAGGGTTTTTTGAAATTCGACCCCCAAGCAGTAAAAAGGGACAAATGTGTTTTTTATGAATCGTCTATATCTTTGAAACACAATTGGCTATCGTCGTGATTTTTATTTTAATTGGTTACGTATACAAATGTCTATGACAGGATCCCAAGACGTTTCGAAATTATTTAACTGATGGGGTAAAAATACGTGAAATATGTTTTCGATTATCCCTCCATACCTATCGAAGCAATCGAGATATCGAAGTGCTCACTGCTTTAAATTTATGCTTTTGTGAATATCCCAAGTACCATTAAAATATATTTTCCGAATTCCACCCTAAACAGGTTAAAAAAAGGGTGAAGTATGTTTTCGGTTCACAATCGATATATATCGATCCCATTAATTTTTATATTGTTACATTTGATTTTTATGAGGCCCTATTTTTTTGTCCAAATTTCCGAATAATTCGATATTTCATAATTTTATCGGATTTATATTTCATGTTTTGTTATGGTCCTTGTGGATTGCTACTGGTCGTGGAGATTTAACCGAAAACCCAAGCGGTTATGTTTCCACATGTCGGGGGCACTGCACTGGGGTCATCGCCTCGCGCGAAATGCGGGCTAAGCAGAGCATGAGCGTTCGAAGCTTTATAAGGAGGGTCTGCCCTCCCCCTGGGGTCGTCGTCATCGGTCAGAGGCAGTGGGAAGGTGCCCGCTGGAATAGAGCATGAAGACAGGCTATCGGAACATGTAAGTTAACTTTAATTATTTATTTTTAATTTGGAAACATCCCCTACCTTGAGGCCGTTAGGAGTGACGATAAGAGACGTAAATAATCGAATTAATTGCACTGTAGTTGAGAACATTCCAGACGTCTGGAAAACAATTCTAGAGATTTGTTAGATGATAAACATTGTTAGGTGATTCAGTTTAATAACAGTAACTGTATTTGTGTCGCAGAAATGGAAATGTAGCAATAATGATAATTCATATGTAGTTTTGTTTTCTTACTTGTCCAATCTAGTCGAAATTTTGTAAACGTTACATTTATATTTTGTTTTTGTATTAAATTCTTAAAATTAATTCTTTAACTTTACTTTTTATTTGTTGATAGCTAACCTATATTAAGGTTGTGTACCTCTCGTGAGTTCTCTACTTCTGGAAGCTAAGCACGACCCTAGTTAACCCCGTAACAATATAGCGACGTGATTTTTGTTTAAGATTGATGCTTACTCAAATACCTGAAAAACGATTTCAGGAATTTTCGAACTTAGCCGCCTAAGGAGGTGAAAAGGGGTGAGAAGAGGTTTAAAGTGTTTTCAATTAATCGTCTATATGTCTTGAACCCAGCGGGTTATTGTCGTGTTTTTCGTGTTCAATAGACACCAGTAAAGTAGTCTAAAATATTATTTAAGGGTTTTTTCTAAATTCTGTCTCTTAAGTGGTGAAAATACCCGGAATGTGTTTTTGATTAATCTTCTATATAAATCGAACCAATCGAAATATTCAGTTTGTTTTGGCTTCAGGATGATGATAAGGAAAGTGGGTGCCAAATTGTTTTAAGATTTTTCAAAATTCGAACTCCCATTGCTGCACAGGGGTTGTATGTCACTTTTAATGAATGAACGATTTTGCTTCGACTGAACAAGCTATCGTCGTGATTAACATGCACTTCACTTGAATACTTGAACAAATATTTAGGGCGTGAAATTAAGATTTTTCGAAATTCGTCACCTAATGGGGTGAAAAGGCATAAAATTTGTTTTTTTATCAGCCGATGATATTTAACTAGCCAGTAGAGATATTGATGTTCTGTTCGCGTCAGAATGATGCTTGCGTAACTATTTTAAAAAGAAAAGCATCTTTTTTCTTTTATAAGATAATTATTAAGAAGGAAACTTACTTTTTACACTTTCAAGGCAGACGATCCGAAAACAAGCACGATCAGCGAGAAAAAAAAATATATAGGAGTTTTGATCTACAGTTCTGTTGAGACATATTGTTGTACTACCTCTACAAGCGTAGGAAAGTAATGTTTTATTTCTAAATTTAGTTTTCATTAATAATTTAGACGTTATGTTGCGCAGTTGTTTGTAGATCCGGTCTATTGTTCCAAAGATTTTTGGCTCAAATTCCGTTAAAGCTTTGCAAATGTGAAATTCTGACAGAAAAAAAAACGAAAGCCAGATTAAATCAGTGCAATTAGATTAAGTCTTTCAAAAGTGGTAAAACTGTATTTTGCAGTCCAATATTCACTAAAAATTCCTCGATAGCGTTAACCTATATATACCATCTCACTAACCTCAAAGTTTGGGCACCAAATAATTTTATAATTCTGCAAAACATTGTCACGCCGAAACTGCCTAATGGCACTTAACTTCAAGTGAAGGTTTTGAAAAACAAGTATGTTGTTCAGGGCACCATCACCAATGGTTTTGCTCGGTGGAAATCAATCTTCATACCACGTAAACTGCGTGTCTCTTTACGTCAACTTTACTGTGACTATAAATAAGGCCAAGCTGAAGTCGCTGTTGGTGGCAGGGACACACTTAATTCAGACCGCTATAGCTACATATCCTGGCTGCAGAGTTAACTCATCTAGCAGCTTTATCATTCTTACACTTGATGACTGAACTGCTTATACGGTGTACAGAGAGGCTTTTCAATTAAAGCAAAAAGCAAATAGTATCTGCTGTGAGTAACACACGCGAGCAAAGCCGCGGGCGCACTGTTTATATATATATATATATATATATATATATATATATATATATATATATAACTCTCTCCTTGCATTCGAAAGGACATTGCCAATTTTGACCTTCGACAACAGGGTTTTACGAAATCACTCCAAGCGAATGCTGGGATGGTCCCTTAATGCATTCCATGGCCGAGTCCCTTGATTCTTCATAATTGCCTAGGCCTGGTCGCTTTTTTGTGGAGACATAAAACACGTAGTTAAAAATATAGTTAGAAATTTCGAAACCAGAAACGTTTAAATAATTTTGAGAATCAAAAAATATAAGTAAATAAAATGCAACTCCAAAAACGAACTGTGTAAGTAAATGTGCATCATAATAATCATCGTATTAATAAATACAAATATGGTTTGTCATACAAGAGTTACCGCGTACTATATGCCACCACTTATATCAAGGACCAAAACTGACACTGTCCCTCGAACTACGATATTGGTATTACTCGATATTGCCATATTCTGCTGGCCTTGTTTTGCTTCCAAAGTAAATAATTTTTAAGGCGCCCGTCTACTAGCCGTGTGTTAGCGTGAGTGAGGCACGGCGCCAAGGGCGATGTTGACCGGCTCATTTGGTGTGGTATCACCTCTACCACAAGACACAAAACGGCGTGCAGTAGTATCGTAGGTCACTCACCTGACCTTCACTTTCAGTGGTGACCCCATATTTTTGTTTCTGGAAAGTTTTAAGCAAAGTCCATTGCATGTTTCTAGAGTAGTTTCACACGAATCCCGTGAGTAGTTTATCATATATAATGGGTTTAAGACGCGGTTTTTAACCATTTTGAGGGGCTCCGAAATTTCTTTTCTAATTGACATGAGGTTTTGAAACTATAATTCGGTAAGTGATTGAAGTGTATTTTCTTTTCGTACATTGGCACAATGGGAACATGGGAATAGTTTCGTAACAAACGTATTTGCAAATACACTTTAAAGCATTTTAAGTACATGGTAGTCGGTGATGCACGCGATAATAGGTTCTTGGCATCTATACGGCAAACAAATATAGCCCTGTCCTCGTGCGGCTATAGTCGTTGGGCTGAATGGCGTCCCGTTTTATAAATTATTTCCAAAAAACTGATAAGCAATCATTTTTTAAGGGTTTTCAAAACACAATTGTTCGCACTGATGCCGTGCGGCACTGAGATACCTACTGCAATGAAAAATAAAAAGAAAAAACCCAAATTCGGGACCTCGACGTTGTTTATGTTTCAAATTTTAACTTGAGCACTAACACTCGATTAACGGACCGTAACCGATTTCACATTTTCATAATTAATAGTCGACATCTGCCGTTAAAATATCGCTGTACATTTCACAGCCTGCAGCAATAAATGTATGGATTGAGTAGCTCAGAGGTTGCTGTTGTCGGTCCCAAGCAGGAACAAAGGAGGAGGGCTTGTTGACTATACAGAATTAAATATATTGTAAGAAAGGATACATCCATGGGACATCAATCGAGTCGTAACTCTGTGACTTCACCGCAGTTCACCACCTAAGGTTTTATTTCAACTTGTAAAACTGGAATAATGGAACATAAGATACAACACGAGTTCATGACGAGATTTTGGGAACATAAGGCTAAAAACATCACACCAACAAGTGCCAGAGAGCTCTTTGAATGGACAGAACTGAATAACAAGGAGAGAAATATATGACTACTTGCAGTTACGTAAAGATACAGTCTGACAGCTGGAGTTGCTTGTGAGAATTCTACTGATCTTAAAATTCATGCCAAGTTTAAAATTAGTTTTTTTTGCGATTGTTGTGAATGTGATCGATTTGTTTAAGTATCTTACAGCCGCGTATTACTAAGTAAACTTTAAAACAATGCCAGTTAATAAAATTGATGTTCTTGTCATATTCCATTGCACCATACAGTAAACAGAGATACAAATTGTGAAGAACATTATTTTCATTTTTCTAAATTTAGGTTAGGGGTTTCTTGCAATGTTGTCATCGCTGGCGCCGCGAGTGTGTGCTGTCAGTCAGCAGACAGGGCTGCCAACGTGACGGCGCGGTGTTTCAACAACTCGCAAATCACTTCTCTTCGTCCTCCGTCGCTCGTAAACACGTCGATGGGTCTTCCCCTCCCCTTCCCCAACCATACCACCTTCCAATCCCTGTCACACTCGACGACGACGTCACACTCGTCAAAGTCACAACAGCGAACGCAAAGTGTGTGCGCGTGCTGCTCCCCTGCCTGTCGTTAACAGCAGCTCCCTCGCCTCCTTTCCAATTTGCTGTCACGTTCCAGCCATCATTTTTACAACACACTGGGGCCCAGCTCTTAAAAAAAACTCATGAGTAAATCAATTGGCACATTTTATTACTCGTGTTTGGGTTCTTCTCCGAGACAGCCAAAAGTAGGTCGTTTCACGTTCTGAGCCCTAGAGAGAAAAACTTGACCATTCAGAAAACAGTCCTAATTAAATTTGAACCTTAGGTATTTTTACTTTTGGGGCAAGGAAACGAGAAGGCGATAAGTTACATATAACTAGGGCCCGGTAGTTTTCGCGAAAAGGTTTTTGCCCCACTTTGTTTCATTGTCTTACGTGTACACCTGCACCTCAACTTCATGATTATTGACAGAGTTTTTTGTGCAGAGTAATTATTCATTTGACCGTGCCAATCAGTGCATGGTTAACTGTGACACATCACGTATGTTATTTGCGGGTTTATCCCCCACACGCTGGGTGTTAAGGCATCCAATCACTGACCACAAAGCAGAGCTGCAGGTGCGCACGTAAGACACTGAAACTAAGTGCTGCAAAAATCTTTTCGCGAAAACTACCGGGCCCTACATATAACACGTCCGTCAAACACCTCAATACGCTCTAAGCACGGAGAACTAAACTAGCGTGCAGTGTTTACGTACAAAGTGTTTTTCAATGGGCCTTCAAACGATGACCCTGTTATTTTATTTGTGGAAAGTGTATCTTAAGTCCAATGCAGGTTTCTGTAATTTTATTTTACGATTACGGTTGATAATTTTTTCAGTTACAGAAACGTAAAAAAAAAAAAAAATACCACTTTAGATGTGCTTGGTGATCATGTTCTTAATTAGCAGATGGAATTTTTAAAAACATGACACAGGTTGAAGTATGTTTTCTTTTCGTAGAGAAACGCGTTGGAAATACTTTTACTAATTATACGTCGATAGAAACCGGAAAAATTCGCGGGTTGACTGACATGTAGGCTAAGCTCCAAGAATATATGTGTATTCAAGAAGATTTAATCTGCTCTCTGGCTGCTCGATGACGCAGTGATATGGGCCTGTATTTAGTTGCTTCTGTACTATTGGCTAAGCGACTTCCAGGAAGTGTCAAATAAATCACGGGCCAATTGCGAAAGTGGCACGGACTTACAGTTTGCCTGAATTAAAGCTTGGGGGCCAAAAGAAAACGCGAATTTTTCAGATCTCTATATATGAGAAGAATATAACCTTACCACGCTACAGAACGGCTCGCGCGCCAGGCCCAGTTAACTCTTAAGTGCGCTATCTACTGCGTCAATTTGAACGATTCTATGAAAACTTACAGTGGAACAGTCGAGCGAGAATGACGTATTTTAATATAACTGCGTTATCTTAACTATTTTAAAATCACTCGAAACCATGGGTGCCTTTAGCAGAAAATATTGTCATTTTCTTATAATATTTAAATCAGTTTTGTCAATGTCAGTGTCAATGTTTTAAATATATTACTACGTAACAGAGTCTGCTGACATAAATGACAACACCAATTTTTGAAATTATGGTAAGGCATTTAAGAAATATTTAGCTTTAACTTTATTATCAGTAGGGCCACGATTTTGTCGCGATAAGATTTTTGCCCCACTTTGTTTCAGTGTCTCATGAGCACATCGGCAGCTGTGTTTCATGGTTATTGGCAGAGTGTCCTTGTTCAGACACGTTTCTCATTTGACTGCACCAATCAGAATAAGATTATTGTGACTCTTTACGTCTGTAATTTGCCAAGGCAAGTGATAGTAAAATCATCCAATCACAGACGATCTAGCAGAGTATCAGAAGTGCACATGACGCATTGAAACAAAATGTTGCAAAAATCTTTTCGCCATAAAATCGTGGCTCTAATTATCAGTACAAAATTAAAGTAGCAAATTGCCTAAAATAGAAATTTAAAAACAGGATAAATAACTAAATGAAATAAGGAACTTCCCAAAAAGATTATCTATCTTGGTTTTGGGACACTCAGTTGTTTGCGCTAAAACAACAGATGACTGTAACCAAACGTCGGGCAAAACTACGAGAATTAACGTAAAAATTAGTAAACGACATAAATCTTCGTCAAATTAAAAATTACACCAAAATTCACAAGTTCAGACCAAACAATGAATAAGAAACATTGTAACGGATACGAAATCCGTGAAAGAAATACATTGCATACACACACCCAAAAATATTTAGTGTGTGTGTATTACCGCAGTGTTATTTTAGCTCAAATATTTAACTATACTAACGTGGTAATAGTACTAACGACTTGGTAATACTATCCGAAATTTCCTTTTGTAATGGATGTGACTAGTGAATATTTGCGTACATTTTGATTGTGTGTTAAGCGTATTTACACTGGTTAGACCTTAAACACTCTACCGTATTCGAAGCTTGAATGATTTTCTGTTGAAATATATATATATATATATATATATATATAATTTATTTATTTCAATCGGTTCAGTTGTTACCAAAATCTGATGTAAATATTTATTTATCCTTGTACTATTATAAATGTAGAACCTATAGTAACGTACTGAATCCTGAATTCAATGATTGGAAGATAAAGTGACAAAATACAAAGGTTATTTGAATTTGTTTAATAGTTATCGAAAGATTACACACTATTTGTTTACCCATTTTGTATAGTGTTACAGAATGCTGAACCTACAATTACAAATTCTACAGGATTCAAAGCTTGGATTATGAACTGTGAAAATATTATATTTAGGTTTGAATCGGTCCAGCAATATTTTTGGTCACACATTTTGGCAAAAACTGCTCCGAAGGTTTTTTTACTAGTAAATGTGTACTGATTTCCAAAAACTTGCTGGCTGAAGTTAATGTGTCCAGCTACAATTTATGTAACAAATACAGGATTATTATAAAAGATTCATCGGGTTTAAAAATTTGTAACTCACAAAGTGCATGCCAGAAATTAATGAGTGGTACATGAAAACAAACAGAAACTCTCTGAGTTTATTTCCCACAAATGTCTACAAATGTTCAATGTGGGTTCCCCTCGTCACACGACAAAGATCCAAACGGTAGTCGAGTTCGCTCCACACGGTTGCAGCATGGTTATGCGGTTTTGGAGCTCATGCAATGTTGTTGGCAACGGTGGCACGTAAACAGTGTCTTTCACGTACCCCCAAAGAAAGAAATCACATGGTGTGATATCAGGAGACCGCGGTGGCTATCTGAATAACGTCAAGTCGGCGTCGAATTCAGCGTTGAGATAGTATTTCGGTATTTGTGCAAATTAATATAATCTACTGCACAAGTTCATTGAAAAGAAACTAATATATTTGTCATGTTTTACTTTACGGAAGAAAATTTAACTTCTGCTTTTTTTATCATTATTTATCTTAATAACTTAAACTGATGCGAGCATAAACAGATTATCGTTTCTTTATGTTCCGCTCATGTTTCTTCAAAAAAACTTTTACAGTTACTAAGTTATTTCTCCAGGTAATAGATGGCAGCACAAGTTCGTGTCGCCAGCGGCCAGCGATATTTCATTGCTCTATTATGAAGACATGGCAGAAACTCGTCGCTGGCGGCAAGTGTCGGGCGTATCGCACAACTATAAACAAAACAACTGTTGAAACAACTGTAAAAACACATTCAATTCAGTTCAGTTCTAAAAACTTTCTCTCTTTCGCTGCCCATATATTTTCAATTATATAAATGTTCCCCGTGTCATTTAAATTGTAAGTAAGATTTCTCACGTTTTACAACGTTTTAATTTCAGTTGGTTTAGAAATACAGTTGAGGTAAAAAAAACACTTTACTCAGTTGACAGTGAAAACATTTTGGCTTTGGGTTATTTAGTTTGTATGTATACATATTAAGCTATTCACCAGAAATATTTATATGATTTTGCCATTGGATAATAAGTTATGGCGCGATATGACATAGGATGCTGTACATAGGCCAAATGTTTGGATTTAATTACTTTTCAATCTCTCAGAACTATCGGAATGACGTATACATATCCTTCGATGAATTTTTCCTTGCTGTTAAACGTACACAAATTTCGATACCAACGCTTCCATATGAAAATGTGCATTTTTTTGCAACAGTGCGGGCCGATACAAAGGCAGTGCGTGGAGTGCTCTACACAAAACCCTGGGGCTAAGTAAATTGAATTAGCACCGATGCAGCTGAGCGCGGGTGCAGGCATACAAAAAGTAAAACTGGTCTAAAATTACACCTCTAGTCACAACTGGAACTGAGTACACCAGAACAGCATCAGACACCAGTTTTGGAGCAACAATTTCGTCATTCCTCTCAAATGTACGCGAGTCAAGGTGGATTTACAATGCCACGACGAGTTCTTTGCGACAAATGCGACACGGCACGCCAGTCCGATCATTTCCACTTCCAAATAAAAATTAAATGGTTACAATTACCCGACAGTTTACGTACGGCAAATGTTTCGTGAGAGTCAACAAAGCATAGTTAGTTCAAATTTTTGGACCATTACGCGAGAATATAATACATCTCGGGATAATTCTGCACTTCACTAAGTTGGTTAACACCTGGAATTTTTTTTCTTTCCATTCTTATTTTTTACAACACAAACACAAGAACCATTTAGGCTACATTTGTGTTACAGGCTGAGGTAACAAACTTAACACATAAGTGCATAGAATTTACTACCGTAATTCATTTTGAGATTATTTTATTTTCAACTGTCACCTATGGTATTTTTATTTTGGCGCGGTGTTGTAGTCGCGTTTTGTCGGAGTGGTCTTGCCTCTGATTCGCCGTTGAAAACATTTCGTCGGTGCCATGGACGTGTTGTTGGACTGTTGTGGCATTGTGAATACACCTTCAATCAGTTTGTCAGTGAATACGTATTTAATTCCACTATGACTCAATCAGGCTCAACGCAGGTGTAAATTTTGCTGTGCAGCCGTAAGATAGCAACACTGTGATATAAAATCACCCCCCTTAATTTCTTCCGTATTGTTAGTCGAGTGCATGTGCTACCACGGTATCATGCACTTTCTGTATATTCCGTTTCACGAAAGAGTACACTTTTGTTATAACTGGCGAATGTGATTTCAGAAACTGAAAAATAGTTTACTGTTGTTGAACAATATATCAGGTAATTTCTTGAAAGAGTGCAAAGTTAAACTTTACAGCAGCACGCGAATTCCTGTGAACCAACTGGTGATGCACAATGGACTAAAGAGAATAATGGCTACACAACTGTCACAGAAACGCACTCTTTCTTGGAACAGGAGGAGAAAAGCAGAGGGATAATGTTTACAATAGTTGTCACGAATAACTGGCAACAGGTCTAGCGGAGTGGCTAAGATAAGACAAGAGTTCTTACAAACATACAAACATACGTGCCTAACCCGTATTTTCTACCATTAAAACTAGCCAGAGAATAAGCTTGTAATGCAACACGGAGTTGATCCGTGAAAGAAACAAGTATAATTTTTCAAAGTTTTAACAGTAATATTTTATTTGTGAAATAAATAATTATGCCATTGAACTTTAAATGTAAGTAGCATAAATTGTATATTTATGCATTATTAACAGTTGCATAAATCTGAACAAAGGTTCTAGTGCAGTAGTAAATTTTAAAACCTCTTACTAATTTAAGGAAATTTGTCGTGAAGAAGTCGCAGTTGGTTATTGGTGTGGCACTGTTTTTTTTTACCACTGACAAACTACGTCAAACATTAAACAATGGGCAATAATGTTCACGTTCGCATCGCACCTTTACCTTACCGTATAATACCATCACTTAAGCCCGGTACAAACTTTCCTTAATTTTCTACCCAATTGCTTACTTAACAAACATCGATAGCGGTTTTATACCAGAATTATGTAGCAAAACTTCTATATTGCGTACACACTATCATTGTTTACTAACAATTTACGGCATATAAAGAAGGAAAATATCTTTGTGATGTTAGTTGCTATAATCCATAAATTATAACTGCAGAGTTCCCGAAAACTATTTCACAAACAAAACACACATGTGACTCCCGAATAAGTTACACTATTTTGCATTATTTAGGTTTTGATAACTTTAGCCGCCATTGGTTTGCAGGAAACAAGAATTTTATTTCTATTCAAATCACATTGGCAACCCTGCTTACGTACTTCGCGTGCACCGTGTGTGTAAGTGCGAACTGCGCACGCACGTCATCGTACACTACGTTGAAAAATAGGACGGGCTGTATCTGAGAAATTAGGTACGGAGTTCTGTCTGGAACCAGCGTAGTTGCGGTACATTGTCGCAGTGCTACTTGCACGGAATTGTGTATGGAATTCTATACTGAATTATGTATAGTGTGTACCGGGCTTTAAAGCAACTGCGATGCTGGTCGTTAGTGATGAAGCTGAAAGTTGTATTTGAAGAGCATACCATTGTATACTGCCTAGTCATATTCTGAGCATTGGTTCGTGTTATTTACGCTTATTGATATTAGTCATTGATATCCATCATCAAATAATGCCATAAGTAGGGACTACTGATTTTCGCGATAAGAGTTTTGCCCCACTTTGTTTCAGTGCCTTCCGTGCACATCTGCAGTTCTGCTTCGTACTTGGAAGCGTGCCTTAATGAACAAAGTACTCTAATTTTATTCAGCCAATCACAGTAAGGTTACTACAACACTACACGTATATGATTTGCGGGTATAACTGCAGGTGTGTAGGTCAGGCACTGAAACAAAGTGGGGCAAAACTCTTTTCGCGAAAATCAGTCCCTATAGCTGTAAGGTAAAAGTTTGTTATCAAAACAGCGGCGTAAATGTGGGAGACAGGCCTCCTAAGTTTTTCCGTGTGGCGTATGACAGAAAACTCATTATTGCATTACCATTATGTGGTTAAATTTATACGAGTGATTTTTTATTTCGTATACCAGGGGTACAGAAAAATACCATAACACTACCGAATATTCAGTGCACAAATTCTACTGGCGAAGTTGTCTGTTATGTTAGAATACCTTATGGTTAGATATTATGGTATACAGCGAAAAAATGTTGTGCAAACATACCCTTGAAAACACTGTAGTTTCATGAAACAAGTAAGATTGGGTTATATATTTTGTAACACAACGTAGCTGTGTGCAGACCAATAACAGGCATAACATATTACAACAGCGGAATTCTTATTTGCTCAGTCAAATAGGGCAACAGCTTCGCGTGCAGACGAAGGCTAAGAACCTTTTCATAAACTGAACATGCGTTGAAATCAACCAAACAGTCAAGTTTTCCCGCGATAAACCATCATCTCTATGATTAGAGAGGGTGATTAATCGCGGAAAAACTTGACTGTCTGCTGGGTTTCAACGCACGTTCAGATTAACAGAAGATTACTGGCTTTCTCGTGCACATGAATCTGATGCCCTATTTTACTGAGCAAATAAGAATCCCGCTATTGCAATATTTTATACCTAATATTGGTATGCAGGCGGCTATGCGTTGTGTCATTCGTACATCACCAAATCATTAGTATTGCAATTAACTACAGCTAGGGACCGGAAAATTTCGCACATTCAATAACAAGCATATTAGAATGCACTGTCCTGTATTTACTCAAGCCCCGACCATTTGTCCACTAGCTGCTACTCAGTGGAACAACGGGCGATGAGCGAATAGACGGGGCTTGAGTATGCATAGTACAATAAATTCTAGCATGCAGGTAATTTAATCCGCGAAATTTTCCTGCCCCTAACCACAGTATTTTCAATGGTATTTTGGCACAAACACTTTTCGCGATATGCCATCATCTCTAATTATTAGGGACATGCAAAATTCGCGCAATTTTTGCCGGCAGGCTAGACTCCAAACAGACGTAGTTGCGTTCGATTTGTCTTGTCGGCCGACAGTTTCGTGGGTAGCCGCGGAAAACGCTATGGCCAATGATGAAAAGATCCAAATAGAATTACCAATTTCCTATAGCTAGCGCCATGAACATTTCGCGAAAAAAATTTTGATCCAGTTTCATAATCTGTAGTTCTTTAGTTCTGCCTCATAGTTACTGGCAGCGTGTCTTTGTGAAGTGACGTCTGTCATTTGACTCTGTTAACCACAGTAATGTTACTGCGACACCATACGTATTGTTACAAAATGACTATTTTAACTCGTTTTACGCATAATGTATAGTGGTTGGGTGGCTGTAGTCAGAGGTAGGCACTTTATACTGAAACTAGTTAAGTGGTTAAGTTAAGGGTGAGGGTTACGGTTAAATTAAATATGTTAATATAATTACGGTGGCTTCACTCTACATAGTTTAGTTACACACTACTACAAAGTTATACTACATAATTTAGATAGGAGGGGAGCTGTTGCTTAGATAATTACGTTAATGTTCTACTCTATTATGGGTGACCCTCTGGACATCTTAGACCTCACCGTAACATGATGTGCCGTAGGCTGATGATGTCTGTGTCGGCTATCGACAGACGGCGGCACGTCGTGGGTCTCGACCCAAGACCATCCATTTGAGGTGGTGACGGCTGGAAGGCTTGAAGGAGACAGACCCCGATTCCTCCAATACATTGCATTATATTAACACACTTCTGTGCAGGTGGAGAGAATTGCTGAGGCCCTTGTCTTGTGCAACCACTCAGCTGATAGCACTGCCGTCGTCGCTAGCCCGTCCTCCAGGCGAGGCTCTTGGTAATCGTAACAGTATGATATCTGCGGGTAAAACCCCGAGACACATGAAAGTTAAAGCATCCAATCACTAGGGACCCCTGTTATTCACGAAAAGATTATTGCCCCATTTTGTATCAGTGCCTTACGGTCACATCTGCAGTTCTGCTTCGTGGTCAGTGACTTGATATTTTAACTCTCACAAGCTTGGGATTATACCGGCAAACCACAGACGTATGGTATTGACGAACATTATTGTAATTGGCTCAATCTAATGACAGACATAGATCTGATGCCAATAACCATGAAGCAGTAGTGCAGATGCGCACGTAAGTCACTGAAACAAACTGGGGCGAAATTATTTTCGTGAAAAATTAATAGTCCTACCTATAACTAAATCTATCACACGTAAATTATATCACATTGAGGCCTGCCTGTGTCCGACGTAACCACAGATAACGTTCTTGTATGCACAGGCCATTAAAGCCTAGTCTGTCGCCAAACAATAACGCTAATTTTGCAGGTCACTCCTAATTATGTGTAAAGTATGTTGTATGGAAAACAAGGTCACGTGTCGCGTAGAGGCGTAATGTATTCACGGCCGCCGACTGTCTAGCGGACCATGTATGAGGGACACGCACATACATACGCGCGCGCGTGTGGGCAGGTGAGCGACCCCTTGACCTCGGCGATGTGGGTCAGGACGACACATTCCTCCTCGCGGCCTGAGAGCGCTGGGAGTGTCAGCGGCCTGCCTGGTCGTCTGTGGCCACGGCCGAGCGCCCAGCAGGCTCTCGTTGAACCACCGTATCTATACCGAATATTTCCGTAGTTGAAGCCGTCCAGAGCAATAATGTATGCATCGGAAAACAAATTATTAGCAGGGACCTGATGATTTGGGCACAGGCTAAAATTTAAACAAGTATAAGATAGTGTTACTTTTACAACTGGCCCTTGACTCATTTGACGCGTCCTGGAGTATCCAGAACCAATAATGAAGAAGCAACTAAAATCATGGCCAAACACAGTGTCAGCGAACAGCCAATGTGAAGCTACTGCGTGCTTGAGTACACAGATAATCTGGAAGGCTGGCCTAAAGGTTAGCGAACCCACGAATTTTTCCTGTCTTTAATGATTAAAGATTATGGTATATAATTTGTTGTGTCAACATGCCCTTGAAACCACTGTAGTTTCTCGCAACATGTATGATTGGGTGACACACGTCTGACACTTGGTAGTTATCTGCAGACCAATAACAGGCATCAAATATTACAATGCGGAATTCTTATTGGCTCAGTTAAATAGGGCAACAGCTCCACGCTCGTGTGAAAGCCAGTAATCTTCTGGTCAGCTGAACGTACGTTGAAATCCAGCAAACAGTCAAGTTTTCCCGCGATAAACCATCATCTCTACAAATGATTTCATGAAATCGATGGACCAGTTGAAAGGGAAACAACTAAAGATTTCCAGTTTTGATTAAAATGGCATATACAAATATGTCCGTTTCTCCTAAAAATATGTTAATTGACATACATATTTGGTTGGTGCTAATTTGAAGCAAAAGTACAAAGACAACTTTTTAAGGTGTTTAAAATGTTTATAGTCTGCCTGTGCTTAAAATATCACACTTTAAAATAAAGGAAATACAATTTCTAGAACTTTACTGGCAATCAGAACAAAGTGCAACGTTATTAAACAAAGGAACTTAGGCGTTGTTTTTCTTTTCAAGTGGGTAAATTGCACTTCTGTCTTTGTGTTGGAGAGCCAAACTCAAAAATGCAATTTTTTGAGTGGTTTTCCTTTTGAACTGGGCCATCGAAATACTACCGCACTGAATTTTGAATCTGTAATAATGAGTGCCATTAACAAATAGTTAATTTATTTAGAGCGAGTGAGAGATATTGTTCAGCGCTTAATATTGAGGTCTTCAGCGCCGGTGAGAGATGACATGAGATGAGTATGGAGCAGTGCCGGAACGAGAGAAACAGCTGATCGAAATAATACATTTAATAAAATATCGTGGCTTCTACTATTTGGTACTGCCAACGGCCATACCACGACCAGCCGCATGTCGACATGTCGGAGCATTGTGAACGCTACCAGAAAAGTTGTGGCTGTCTTGCTTAACAACATTGTTGTGTCGGAGCTGTTATGTAGACCTCGTGGGGCATTGTGAATCCACCTTAAACGTTATGTTTAAACACATTTTAAGAGGTTTACTGGGCCTCTCAACGCCAGGTGTCTCGGCTCAGTTTCTGTCCTCCACAGTCCGATGTTCTGCGAGTGTGAGGTGACAGGGTTTTACGGCCCTTTAACAACGACGTCTCGAGAGCCGATGAGGGTACATTGAACTGAAGGGACAGCACATCCATGCCCGAGCCGGGATTCGAACCCAGAACCTCTCGCACCATAAACAGGCGCCTAAACGACTACGCTACGGAGGTCGGCTCTGCGACTGTAGCGTCATCCTGGCGTATGAGGTTACTCGGAGTGTTCCCTCCTAGGGCCGCTATGCTACATCTCCTCTCTTATTCTCCAAGTTTATACGGTAGGTGATAAGTTACGGTAAAGCTAATTACTTTTTTCATATCGGTGTTTAGATCGAAGTCGTCAACAGGAGAGCGACTTGATAACTAAGTGAACATTACATATACATTTATGCTCATAACACTCATCTTTGTGATCCAAAACTGGAATGCCAAGGTACGAAGGTAACGTCCAGCGATCGCGTGGTGAATACTTGGCTAACACCTTTCCCGAGATTATGAAACGTACATAAAACCACTGTACAAATTCGTTTGAAAATAGTGATATGTTTAGGTAATGGATTTCATTTACAGTCTATGTGTGTAATTATATGTACAGGATGATTCAGAAATGATTTTACAAACCTGGAGGCTAAGTTCCTTACACCAAATCGAGAAATAATGTCTATATACAGTTAGGTCCGCAAATCCTTAGTTTTCGGGTTATTAATGAAAGTTTAGTTCAATGAGTTTCAGTGTAAACGGTATTAAAATTAATGGCGTTACATAAATGAATGATGTTATGGAAACAAGTCTGCTGATACCCTCATTTGTATCCTCTATGGCGGATGTGCGAGTAATTGACAAGGTGCGACAGTGCATGATCCGACGTTTAATGTGTGTGAGCAAGCAAGAGGATATCATTTCGAACATCCACCATGAGTTTCTGTTTTTAATATCGGTGAAAAAGTCATGAACAGAGAAATTAGCAGTAAATGTTCGGAACGACATTCGCTTACTTCCTCACACACCTACACACGTCGGATCGTGCACTGCCGCACCTTGTCAAATACTCCCACATCCGCCTTTGGAGATACAAATGAGGGTATCAGCAGACTTTTTTCCATAACATCATTCATTTATGTAACAACTTAAAATTTAATACCGGTTACCTTGAGACATGCTGAACTGAACTCTTGTTAATAATGGACGACTTGAAAAGAGGCGGAGCTTCAGTTAGGTGTGGGATACAATTTCTATCTCCATGGATACCGCAGCCGAACATAACCTTCATTTAGCTGTTTGACTTCACATGTTCCGGATGAGATGTACGTCAAGAAAATTGATTATTTGTTTGGAATTAGCCGTTTTTTTTTTTTCAGATAAACATTAATCTTATGTATTTGCGTATCTTAACCATGAAATCGAAACTAATATTTTTTACCCTTGCATGCAAATCTATGAATGCGCAACATTTTTTCTCTCTGCAATAACCAACTAACAAATCAGGATGTTTGTAAACAAGCTTTGTTTCCCACAGTACTTTTCCCCTGCGGTGACGTCAGATGGCGTGTGCTTCAAATCGTCCATTAAGAACTAAGGATTTCCTTACCTATGTTCATATGGACTTCTTTACTTATTTAAAGGTAAGAAACCCATGCCCAAACTTTGTAAAAGTACTTTTGAAATAGATTATGTACATTTATGTGTATATACAAGATAATATACGTGTGTGTGTTCGTGGGTTTGTGGTGTGTTTTGGTATACCTACGTGTGTGCGTGCATGATCAATTTATACAGTCAAATTCGCAAAGTAGTATTCTAGCCACCATTGATCGTGTTTCAGGGAACAGGAAAAGACTACAGCACGTTGGCTCAGCTTTCTGTCAGGGACGTCATCCCTCAGCTCTCCAATATTTCATTAACATGAAGACATGAAGGTTAGACGAGTTGCCAGGTGCACCTGCACAATCTCATCATGATTACGAGTTGTGTGAGATGGCACTGCTTCATCCTAGGCCAGCCCTACTAGAACATCCCCACACCTCTTTTCCACCAGCACTGATGTCGTCATTTCCACAACCGCCTTTACCGACACAGTCGCCTGTCGTCGCATACCACCCACCACTGAGAAGACAACGTACATAACCGAAACAGGGACGTGTCTATAACTTTATATGGTGTTCAAGGTTAATAAAAATACAAAAATACAAAACCAGTAAATGTCTAAATATTGGTAGATATTGTGTGAGGCGTTATGCGAGTGCTGTGTGGTCCTTATCGCTTCCGAACTTATAGGCCTCAAAACGCGTCAAATACGTTCATCTAGACGTCCACCTTAACCACTCGTAAAGGTGATGTTATTATTATTATTTTTACTAGTCGCAAGTTCTATTGTCCGTGTCAAGAGCGTGACTATAGCGTGAGGCGAGCAGACATTCCTGTCTTTAATTTTCTCCAACACTTGGGTGCTCCTGCCACGGCAGATAACCACGCTCTTCGCTAAACATGCACTTCCTGGATCCACCCCTCTTTATTCGTACATCACCTGTAGCAAACACTTTTCCAGCACGCCCTCTTGCGTAACTTTTCATCTGTCGTCTTCCGCTTCCTTGTCGCTACGAACACCTCCCCTGTCCCGCGCGGAACCATATCGTGGGTGTATCTCACACCATTTGCCATTTGTTCAAACACACCTTCGATTACGAGTGAATGGCTTTGTACAACAATGCGACGCTGTGACAGCTATGTACGATTTGCGATCACCGCATGCGAAATGACGCCGTTCGATTCTACAACGCTGCGACAGCGGTGGGGCGTACCATTCCTTACAGTGGCCTCTTTCGGCGAAAATAGAAGCTAAATTAGACAAATGAAGGCCTAAATTAGCCCTCTGTTATTGTCTGCTAATGGAATTCGAGATGGATATAAACTCGACATCTTGCCGAAATCGTTTTCTTTCGCATACGCAGGCCAAAACAATGTAGTAGCGAGATAAGTAAGATATAAGTTGAGCACAAGAGGGGACTAACTACAGAGCCATGTTGTCGTGCTACCACACTGTGCATTTAAAATGTCACCGTACAACATTTTACGACTAACATTTTCGTCACCATTATGTAGCTCAGGATTCAAATTGTGCGCTTATTATTATTTTTACTTCTGGACATCCTCTGTGTGTATGAGTGTTTGTGTACATATATATAAACAGCTGAGAGTACTTGAGAATTTTTTAAATATTTTTATTTTCTGACAAATAAAAACTTCAAATAAATACCTACATTGGTATTATACAACAACACAAACACCCATTGCAAAACTAGAGAAAACAGATTCTTCGAACGTAGAAACATCATCGGTACTAGCCAATTTATGACAAACTACTATTTTGGACATACGCCATTGCAATATTATGTCGTCCTAGAAGCTGAAGGCTATAAACACTGTCAAACTTTTTTTCCAGTTTTCACTTTTACTTCACCTGAAGACGGGAGCAGATGTCAGCTCCAGAAACATAGTGAAAAGTCGGCCGTTGGAAATCTACTCACTAAGATTTCTGGAACGACATAATATTGCAATGGCGTATGTCCAAAATAATTCAGTTTGTCATTCTGCCCCATTGCATGAAACATTCAAAGATATTAGCCAATTTATACTTTTAACTCGTGAAATGAGCAAAATGAATTAATGTTTCCGAGTTACTGCATATGCCAAACAAGTTATTGTGTGTGTTCTTTTACAATGTGAAAAAATATTGAATTTTAAATACTTATAAAAACACATTGTCATTTATTTTCAATGATTGAATTATTAAGTGTGTTAGAGCTGTTTTCAACCGTCCTGCCGCGAACGGTTTCGTGGTATCCTCTGTAGTTGTCTAGTTCACCTACATTGTCGCTCCGATCCTAATAAGCACGTTTATAAAATATACTTAGTTCCACTAAAGTTTAAAACACTATTTCCTTCCCAAAAATAAACATCTTTGGCGATACAATGTTCTCATTATTCAAGGTAACCTCACTTTAATATGTTATTATACAATTTTGTATGCTAACAAAATTAAAATATATTTTTGTTTTCAAAAGATGGATCGTCAACAATAAATATAAATAAAAAACTTAGTTTTTATAAATAAATATATAGTAACTCGTCAAATTTTCAAACATTCCTTTGTCAGAATTTACTCTAAAGAGTATACATAACACTCCAACATGGCACTGACATCACGAACCAATCACAGAAAGTTTTCTAACGTTCTCAAAAAATTTACTTTGTTTTTTTTTTAATTCAAAACCTACGATCTCCATTAACCCTGCGATTCATAAATAACACTACCTTAGTAGCAGCGATGTGCGGAGATTTCACGAACTACAGACGTCAATAATTGTAGCAGTGGCGTACCGTAGTCGTGTTGAATGCGTGAATTTTCACTATCTCTAATGATAAGCAATGGCAATATTCAACACTGGCACAAACTAGATTGTAATACAGACGTACGTGAAATGACGTGGTGGCTCATTTTATACGGGCAAACTTCGTCGTTTAATGGTTGTTGATACCAGCCCGGTGTTATTTTGGCTCATGCATGTTAAAGCAGGTTTCCTATTGGCCTGGCTACCTGCTAGCAGGACAGTTACCTTATGCTGGTTGGCGGCAGGCGTTTCCGCCATGTTGTTGACCAGCGTAGCCGTGTTGCTGGCGCAAGTGACTGAGTTTGTCGTCCTCCCTGCTATTTCACTTCTGTATTCCTAAATATTCTGTGATACTGAGTTGACCATGGGACCATTAGACATGTGGAGCAGTCACACTCTTCTTCCAGAAGCGTACAAGTGGCAAGGAACGAATTGTCCAAATTCCTCGGTCTGCACAACACACGTTTATTGGATGTGACCGATAGGTACATTGAGTCCACTTACTCAAAGCATATACTGTAGTCTGAGCTTATTGCATACCTTGGAACACGACCAATATACGCCACTGACACGAGTACCAGCTGAGAAAGTTTCCAGAGTTCTTTTTCTTAAGCCATGGGCCTACTACTTAGCAACTTTGTATAGGTCGTTTGGGATAAAATGAGCACTAAAAATTAAACCTTTGACAAACACCACTAACCGTTCCTGCATATAACACAAAATGGCGCTCCAGGGCGGGAGGGGGATTATAGTTTTATGTTTGTATGAAACAGCGTTAGTTGTGTAGAAGTTACTTCGGAGTACATTATCGTCTTGCAAAAAAAAAAATATCGCAGCCAGTTTTCTCTTAATGTCATTTCAAAGCCAAAATTTAAATGTTTTTATTTCATGCACCCCCCCCCCTCCCCAACCAATTAACTAAACGAAACGAAATTATTCACTGTAAAAGTACTTGTCACTGGCTAGGGTTTTAAGTATATAAAAATCTTATACAAACAAATTATTATTTAAATAAAAAAACTTTAAAGTACCAAAAAAATTTTAATTTTCAGAAATGTTTTACTAATACGGAACATAGTATGAATGAGTTTTTATACACGTAAAGTCCGAGCCATTTTAATTTTCTTTAAATTGTGAATTATTTATTTACTTTATACTGATTAGTTTTCGGGGGTGAATGAACTAAATGCATGCAAATATTGACTTTGAAATGCAACTGTGAGAAAACTGGCTGAGATAAATTTTTCTTGTAAGAGGATAATGTACTCCCCAAATGACGTATACAAAACTAACAGTGTTTCATACACATATAAAATTATTATTTTTTTCTTTCTGGAACGCCCTTAACTACAGTTGTTTCACTCCTTGTATGGTTAGCACCGAAGTTACCCAGTATAGCTCAGTGAATTTTCCTATGTAAATACAGAAATACTGAAACAAATTCAACCGAAATTGACATAATCGAATTTTACATAATTACAAAAACATTTTTAAATCAAACTATATAGCTTTCTACTAACTGTACAATTTACCTTCCACGCGAAAACATCAAGTGCCGTGTGCAGAGAGGTCAGACATTTCCCGTCGTTTTCAATCACGCGCGCAAAAATACAAATTGGCTGAAAATAGAACTTGAGCTGCGCTTTTTTTAAATATTGAGTTTATCCCGAACCGGCTACATCAACTTTGTAAATCAATGTTTTGCGACAGGAAAGCATATTTTTTTTAACACTTGCGCGGTCATAAAATCCACAAATCCATGAGGTAAATAGTTTGTAAGAACTGCATCACTGTATATAATTCGTTTGCAGTGTTAGCAAGCCGAGCGAGCGAAATTATTGTAAAGTGTTTTACAGTTATTTATGCCCCGCGTGCTGCAACAGCAGCTCGGGAATTATTGAGGTCACTAGCCGTGGCGAGAGGATGACCTGACCCGCTTGGCCAGGTGGACACATAAAATTCACCGCCTGCGCATCCCGAATACATACCACGACCACTAGGCCAATTACTGTATGTGGATGAGGCCAAACTTGCCTCCTGTAGCTACCCAGCCGGTCCATTACTTACAGCACATATACATACAGAGTGCTGATCGGGCTTCGCACAAGCAAAATCCTGATGCAGAATACGTTTTTTCGTGTTTCTACGAACATGTGACTTGTGACATGTACACCATTCAGGACGTGTTTGTATTACTACAGCCGATGCTTATGCTTATTTGTATATTTTACTGTTTTATGAGGGGTTTTTCATATTCGCAGACCGTATATTTTGCGACCTTGCCTACCATTGTTAACTAACAAAAAGGAAATTGTATGACTATTGCCAAGACGCAACCTAGTGATTTTCTTCATCAGTTGGCCACGTTCTTCTACACTAGACTGTCAATTTTTTTTATGTGGCAAGTTAGTAGTTCTTCTCTGTTGTAAGTATAGAGAGCCGGCCTCCGTAGCGAAGTCGGTTACAGGAGGCCGTCCCTCAATGGAGCGGTGAGCTCAGTATTTTTCTCACATCACAGCCGTCTTACCAAAACAAAAAAAAAAAAATTAATTCTCTCACTTACATCAATTACATTTACCTCTTAAAATTTTAGATTTATCATTTACAATAAAATTTTCTCTAACGTATTACTAATTATAAATCTACCATAAGTGGCACGCACAATCGTTGTAAAGTTGTTACTCTGCTCTTGTTGCAACGAAATTTACTAGAATGTTTTTTTTAAATAGTGTTTTGACTGTGGTTTTTGAACACAAGTGTTATTGCAGTTACTTTTAATTGAATCTTATCTGAATTGTTTCGAACATGCGGCGTCGCAGGTGTGCAGTGCCGAACTGCAGAAAAATATGTAGTCTCCCGAATTGATTAACTAAGACTGGGTTACAGAGTAAAATGGGAGAAAACCATATAAAATGCAGTGGGTAAAGACATCTAAATAAAATATTGTGGTCTTGTAATTTTTTATTTTCTTTGATGTCATTTGAAATATTAAAATTTTCATACAAACACTTTACCAATAAAGAGTTTTTAGTTTCTGAAAATTTTAACTAGTAAAATTTTAATTTTATCATCTAATGTATTAAAAAGTTATAACGATACAGTAGCATAATATCAGTGCATTTTAAATGGCTCTGGAGACTATTCACTTCAACTCTGCAATCCAGCCAACCAGCCTAAATCCTTTGCATAGTAAATAAACGGCCAATCAACATCGAAATAAACAGATATATTGATTAAATAAATGCTTAAACGAGAGTTCGATTATGTACCAAATGAGAAGTTGATTGGGAGCTAATTATCGATACAGTCTATTGACAATAATAAATATGGCAAACACTTCGAGTTCGTGAATATTCGGATAGATTCGTCATTTACAGATTGGCCAATACGTGAAATGAAAATGTTTCTTCCGTAACAAGTATTTAATTTTTTGTTCTTCTGTTGGCTGCACACACACACACACACACACACACACACACACGTATAGGTGTGTGTGTGTGTGTGTGCTTATTTTTTGAGCTTGGAAATAAGAGCTCGTAGCAACTCTACATTACTTGCTCTATGGTCGGTTAGACGCCGATCTGTGATGCGAGAAGTCGTAAGCTCGAATCTCGTCTCGGACATGGATGTCGTGCTGTCCCTCCCCCTCACTTCATCCTCATCGGCTCGTTGTTAAAAGGGCCGCAATACCCTCTCACATTCACCTTCGCCTTGCGAGCATAGAACTGGAAAGTGTTACGTATTAACCGACTATTTGCCAATTGTAAGTAATTTATATAATAATTTTTAGCTTTAAAACAGTCTTACAAACATCCTGATGTTGTAAATGTTGCCTTTGTGTGACTAAAATACCGTTTGTGATAATGTCTCAAATATGATGTATTATAAAACATACTTTACTGATGAGATTTTTAAGTGTTTGTTTGCAATGTGAGTTGAATTTATTGGTTTGTGAACATACGCCGTTGCTCATGTTTTACTGATCAAACTTGTGTTAAATGACAAAGTACAAAGAACAAAATACAGACATAAAACGCACCCAAAAACAGAGAATAAAGCAATCTCAGAAGAATTATGTCAGTTTTTTTTAATTAGTAAACAAAGAATTCTAAAGGTAGAATCCAGACAAGTATCGACACAACACCCAAACACAAAAGACAGACAAAATAGATAAAGCCCACGATTTTTGGTGAAAAGAATTCTGCAACAATTTGTTTCATATCCTTATGAAGCTCTGCTTCGTGGACAGTGATTGGCTGTTTATAACTCTCAGTGTCTTGTGGTTCTACCAGCAAATAACAGACGTGTGGTGTCGCAGTAATCTTGCTGTGGATGGTACAAGTCACATGAGTCACGTCTGTGATATAACACGTTCTGCCAATAATCAAGAAGCAGACCTGCAGATGTGCACCCAAGACTTTGAAACAATATGTTGCATAATTATTTTCACCAAAAATCGTGGGCGCTAACAATAGAACCAGATTTCTAAAATGAAAAATATGGAAGTAGACGAAAACAGTGAACAGTGGACTACAAACAAAATACAAGAGACAACACAACACAACGCAAGTTAAAAAAAAAAAAAAAAAAAAAAAAAAAAAAAAAAAAAAAAAAAAAAAAAAAAAAAAAAAAAAAAAAAAAAAAAAAAAAAAAAAAAAAAAAACAACGAAAAAATTACCCTATACATACGTAAGTACAATCTGGGATTCCATTGATAGGGATGATGGTTTATCGAGGGAAAACTTGACTGTTTGCTGGGTTTCAAAGTACGTGCAGCTAATCAAAAGATTCTTGACTTTTGCTTGTACGTGAGGCTGTTACGCTATTTGACAGAGCCAATAATAATCCCGCTATTATGTAATTTTATACCTGTTATATGTTTGCAGGCAGCTACGATGTGTCAGACGTATATCACCTAGTCACACATGTTGCAAGAAAATATACAGTGTTTTCAAGGGTATGTTAGCATAACAAATTTGTTTGGTAGTTTTTATTAACACGGTTTTTGCCGTGACAGCTAATTGTCTCAAAGCGATAATTATATGGCTTCGACTAAAAAGTCAATTAACCAGAATTTCGTTCATTGCATAATTAGTATGGCCCGGTAATTTTAGCTAAAAATGTTTTGCCCCACTTTGTTTCAGTGTCTTATGTGCACACCTGCACCTCAACTTCATGATTATTGACAGAGTGTTTTTGTGCAGAATCGTTATTAATTTGACTGTGCCAATCAGTAGATAATTAACTGTGACACATCACGCCTGTGATTTGCGGGTTTAACCTCCAGACGCTGGGTGTTACGGCAGCCAATCACTGACCACAAAGCAGAGATGCAGGTACGCACGTAAGGTACTGAAACAAAGTGCTGCAAAAATCTTTTCGCGAAAACTACCGGGCCCTAATTATTAGCTGAAATAATAGTATTTACTGCCTTGAAAAAATCAGACAACATGTAGAAGACGATTTAAAAAAAACTGCCTGACAGATTTTTGATATCTGCTCTCGTTTAGGAGTAAAAAATTAATATCGCTAAAAATTATAAACTATAGAGCTTGGCCTTAAAGAACATTACACGTGTGTATACCCATTTCAAGTACACCACTACTCGTTAAGAGGACGTGGTACGTAATGCAACGCTAAAAACATTTATCTATAACTGTAGGTTTCTTGAAGCCAATTTGCGATAGTTAAACAATAGCAATCCTAGACAATAGTTTTAGCCAACGTTTTAAGCAATATTGTTTCCAGTGTTGCGAACTTCTGAGACACAATCTCTGACGCCGGAATCTCATGCATTTAACTGCGACGCAAGGGATCACGAGTAACGAATTGGTAATTCTGGATAAATACTTTCTCATAAAGTTGGCAAATACCATTATCTAGGATTGTCATTGAGTATTTTCTCCATATCGGCTTTAAAAATACTTAGAAATCAATTGATGATTTATACGCTTTTCTCGAAGCCAATATGGATAAAATACTCAATGACAATCCTAGATAATGGTATTTGCACACTTTATGAGTATATATTTATCCAAAATTACATTTTTGTTGCACGTGATCTCTTGCGCGGCAATTAAATGCTCGAGGCTCCGGCGTCAGAGATTGTGTCTCAGAAGTTCGCAACACTGGAAACAATATTGCTTAAAACGTTGGCTAAAACTATTGTCTAGGATTGCTATTGTTTAACTATCGCAAATTGGCTTCAAGAAACCCACAGTTATAGATAAATGTTTTTAGCGTTGCATTATGTACCACGCTCTCTTAAAGCATTATGTGTAGCGGCCGAAAAATGCAAAAATGGGAGTTATGGCGGTCTTTTGTTTTTAGGTACGTAAATATTGACGCAGAAACTTTTTTTAAACGGTAAAGACGTGTGAAATGCACCCATGTGTTTGTTATTGCGTCAAAAAGAAACTTTTTTTAAAAGGTACAGACGTGTGAAATGCACCCTTGTGTTTGTTACTGCGTCAAAATGAAATAGCCATCACTAAACGTCTAATAGTTGGCGAGAAGATCGTACACCAGTTCAGTGACTGGCACCCAGAGACTAGGGTGAGTCGTGATGCTTGTTCTGTCTCGTCCTTAGGGCCGGATTTAAGCTTCTAGGCGTCGTAGGCCAGTCAGTATTAGCGCCCCGCAGCCCCTGTTTTCCACCCTTCCTTAACAACTGACGTCCGTTCCCCGTTTTCAGCGCCTCATTATTTAAAATTACTCTGCTCTGTCTTCTCGCTATGTATAGTAATATCTCAAAAATTCTACTTAATTGTAACACAGTTATTTGAAAATTAATAGCCTGATTGGCCATATAACAGATAAAAAACTAATAGAGACAGCATTAGTCAACAACACCAAAAATAAAGCAATACAAATTATGTATTACTCGTCGCAATGTTGACAGTTGTAAAAATAGTGATGGCAAGTTCTTCACGTGTCCTCCTTAGTGCGTCCTAGTGAAAGTTGCGCCTAGGCCAGGGCCTAGTGGGCCTAGTTGTTAAATCCGACCTTGCTCGTCCTTACGGGTTCCGCACTTGAACGAGCAAAATACTGTACGTTCAGCCAGATGGCCATCTTGATACACTTAGCATTTATCTACCACTCAGTCTTAAAATCGTTCATCAAGCATTCGACCTACAGAGTTGAAGGTAGCAGTCAGTCAGCTCAGCGCCCGATGCGTGTATGAGCCATATCTTCGCCATCTTCAGTGCGCAGAGAGCATGGCTGGAAATAGCGCGGATTTCTTTCGTGGCGTTATGCAACGACGGCGCGAGCTCTTCACTCGGGCCCCCTGCAACAATGGACGGAAATCATAATGGCCGGTAACATCTCATAACGCCTGGCTGGGCTGGCTGTGAAAAACCCTGCGCGCCTGTAGCCATACATGGCCGGCAACATGCCAGGAAAGGAAAGTGGAGGCGTCTTCTTGTTTCCTACCACCTTCCGCGGGTATCGTCGATAGCGAAATAAGGATGTCCTTTATTTAACCACTTCTGCGCAACTATGAGACTAATAAAAGCGTTCAGGTGTTACGTATGCAACTATTACCACACTAGTCGAAACAATTGTGGTGTTGATAATATTTTAGATAAAGCCAATGAATGGGTATTTGTAAGATTCGTGTTATCGTTTTGTGACAAACTAAACTCCACTGCTCTATACATACGTAAGTACAATCTGTGATTTCATTGGTAAGAGATAATGTGTTTATCGCGGGAAAACTTGACTGTTTGCTGGATTTCAACGTACGTTCTGCTTACCAAAAGATTACTGGCTTTATCTTGTACTTGGAACTGTTGCCCTATTTGACTGAGCCAATAAGGATCCCGATAACGTAATATTTTATGCCTGTTATTGGTCTGCAGACAGCTACGCTGTGTCAGACGTATATCGCCCAATCATGTATGTGCAAGAAATTACAGCGTTTTCAAGGGTATGTTGGCACAAAATATTTTCGCGATATACCGAAAACTAAGGTTACTTTGTCCATTTTCGGGGTTACTTTGACCACTGAAAATGTTAGTTTTGGAGTCTTGTGGTAAATAAGTAGATAATTGGTACCTAGTACATGCAATTATTTATTTTGAACATATAGTTAGCCTTTAAAACTTTCTTTGCAAAATGACATAAAGACCACAATTTTGGGTGGGTCAAAGTTATCCCACAAGGTCAAAGTAACCCCGGTTTACAGTACCATCATATATGTTCCTTGACCATGAACGTCTAGTGATGTCGTCAGTTAGGCTACGTATGTGCCGCTTTACGTGAGGTCGGTCACGATCCAGTGGAACTTTCAGTAATTTCACAGGTACATTCTCCTCAGCAAACGGCATTTTTGGCCAACGGAGAACATCGAACGAGTGTGCATCCATTTGTAATCTATTCTGAAGACAAAAATTAACGTACATTCGCATGTCCCTGACAACGAGACGGTGGCGAAGCGTGGTCATCTTGTAAGGGAAGCAATATTTAAGGGCAGGAAGTTTTCGCGAAAAGATTTTTGAAACTCGTTGTTTCACTGTGACGGCATTGTGCGCAGGCATTGCTAGAGAATTTCAGGGCAAATTTCGCGTTGTGTTCTGACTGAAGACTAGTTGGCTGCAAGCTGCAGTTCATTCCTCTGACGTCTTCCATTTAGTAGCATATAATTAAAGACAGTACATTTTCGCGAAAAGATTTTTGCGATTTTTGTTTCAGTTGTTTACCTGTACTCCTGCAGCTCTTCTTCGTGGTAGATGATTGGATATGTTTAACTCTCAGCGTCTTGGGCTTCTATCCGCATATGACAGACGTGTAGTATCACAGTTAACCTAGTTCTGATAGGCACCTGCACTCTAAATCTGAATTAGTGAATATTCACTAATTAAAATTTAGAGAGTGATAGGATCCAGTAGGAGGGGCAGGAGGCCCGGGCCTCCCTTATGTCCTTTTTTGTACAGTTTATTAAGCCCTATACTATTGTGACTAAATTCATGATAAAGCCAATAATTAACGAAACCAAGGTTTTATCTGCAATGATGTAACGAAAGAGGCAACCAATGAGATGATAACGTTTATTACTTATGTAAAGATCTTGTTTGATAATTATAATGATATATGCATGCTACTAAATAATTTTTATCGTAATCGATGACATGCTGAATACACTGGTAACACCGAATCAGTCAACATATCAACACTAATCACTATACAGATATTGTATATGTCCCAACACTTTTACATCTCCCATACCACCATCAAGTTCAACATACATCATCAATTCATCACCAAGTTCAAACTTCGCTTTTTTCCTTGAAAACACAACAGGAGCTTCCATACAGTTTATGACAGCTGTTGAAGAACCAACATTATAATTTATAGCATACATATATATGTACACACGCAGGTGCTGCGGAAGTGTAAGTACGTTTAATTTAAACAATCAAAATAAAAGCTGAATCAGATGTTTTGGATTTTAAAAGCTAACGTCGTGTTTGAATATATCAATATAACTAAGAAATATGATGGAAATAACATGACGGCTTTAATTTTTTTATTTAATTGACTTTACTTCTCGTCGATATCGAGGTCATTAGATACTATAGGCAACTTAACACAAAATCAGGAACTAGCAAAGCAGTCGTGTATCATCTATGTTGAGGAAACCATCTGAGCAATCGCCTAGCGCGGGTACGGGAAATCATTAGTAACTGAAATCAGGATGTTCGGAGTCCAGAATCAAACCCGATACTCCCAAACGCAGTCCTCTGTATTACCGCTGAGCCATCTTACTCGGAACGATGTAAGATCAATGTGTATGAAATTAATTGTCTACATTTGTGGACTTAAAATAAAAGCAGATAGAAAATAGAGTAAAAATAACATATTAGAAAACGTCACATTTATGTAATACCATTAAAATATGCGATTCATTGCAAGATTTTAATCAAGATAATAGGAATAAAAAGGCATGAAACATTAGGAATAATTTTATCACAGAAATTCAGAAGGTTTAATAAGATGGAGAGTTGAAAAATACAAAAAAAAATTAAGTATTACAAAATATTTTAATTGAAAGTTTCACGAAAATAAATAACTGATAATAGGAATTGATTTCTTCCTTCGTATAGTAAACCACCATAATTGGAAAATGACATTAAAGTAAAGCTCTGTGCAGAATAACAACTTTAAAAGAACCGTTGAAAAGAAAACAAAATACGTAATGAGAGTGTCAAAAGGAGAGTTTCCCGAGGAATGTAAGAATTTAGCTGTGTAAATGTGAAACATCGAAAGCCATGAAAAGAGGAGGAAGGAATTGAATTTTAGAATTCAGTCACAGTAGGTGGAAGGAGTGAATCCCTGTAAGAAAACATGGTAGATGTAAGGAGACGAACGACATGGAAAAATGATATGAATAAAATAATAACTGATGATGGCTGTCAAAGCTGTTGAAAGAAAGGTAGAAGCACGCAAAAAAAAAAAACATCATAAATCATGGGTTCCATCCGGTGAGGAGGAGGAAATACCAGGAAAAATTATAAGATGATATTTGTTTGCTTTTCACTTGGGATACAATTTGCAGCCGCCTCGATACTCCAGAATTCCAGGAATTACTGAGGCTGTGCCAAATATTGTAAAAGGACAATGTGTGAAACTACAGCTTTATAGCATTGTTAAAGGACGCGACATGTTACCAATGGCGAGAGCTGGAAACGCTTATTCGCAGTCTTATGTCTTTGTTTTCTATGGTGGTTATCAATTTAAGGACTAAATTTATCTTAGACTTTTAGTATAAGAAAATGTTTGCTTATAATTTAACTTATCAAAATAACAACTAAAAGAGCATGTCCCTATTCTAAAATTACGATCACATTTCAAATTATAAACACCAGCATAAATAAACGAAAACCACCCAAAGAACAATGTGCTACTACAGAAGGAACATCGGTCCTACTGGCGGGAGCTGGAAATAAATAAAGGCTGCACTACAATTAATTTAGCACAGAATATCGCACAAGCACAGAAAGTTCAGTCCAAGGTTATTGTCGGGACTCGCAACACATACAAATAGCACGCGCACAGCAAATTAGCACAGAATCGGCCCACAGAAAGTTGGGCTACATGCTGTGCGATCTGCGTCGTGCTTAGCCAGTCAGAACGTGGATACCACCGGTTCAAAAGAAAATAAACACGGGCGAAAATGGAAACTAATCTGACTAACCTTCGTAAAAATTCTCGCCGAAATTAGTAAATTTAATTGTTCGAAATTACATTGTTTTCAAGGTTTATAACAATTACAGCAATTTTAATAAAATGAGTTCATTCGATTTTGTATTATTAAATAAACAAAAAATTATTAACGAAAGGCGGTAACAATAAAAACATTCAGAATCAGTGGTACCAACACACACATGTATTATTTACCAGTGTAGCTTGTTTTCCTTTTAACAATATCCGCTGTTTCTGTGCGTGTGCTGTTTCAACTGTAGTTTGCAGCTATGTACTGTGCGAGTGTACTTTGTCTGTGCGTGTGCTGTTTTCTGTGCTAAATCAGTTGTAGAGGAGCCTTAATGCGTCTCGTGTTTTTCTTATGAGTTTCCTAATTGTCCTTCCAATACATTTTGTCCTACAGCTAAATGTATTTTCTTCCATAGCCGTTTATTACTATTAGTTCCCAGAGCATTACTCGACGAAGCCCATGTCTCCAAGTAAACCTATCCTCATCCATTACAGTTACCAAAATGAGTACGTCAAAGATCTTAAAATATGAAACTTACCTACTTTTAGCTCAGCCACTGTCAGTGCGCAGTTATTGCTCAAGAGTACGTGTTAAGACGAAAGCGGTGCATTCGAGAGGGTAAAAAAGCAAAATATGATGGAAGTCTGGGCTAACAGATGGTTGATGCAAAGAAACAGATTCTCACATTTATTTAACTGAACTTGTTTAAAGTCAACGGCCCAGACGACTATACAAGGCAGCGTCGTTTGAATGACACGAACGAAGAAAGGGAGAAACGCCTATCTCAAAGTTGGCAATCTACATCCAAGGCAATTTCAAAAGAGTCTAGTGAACTGCGTAAAAAGAGGTTTTAAAAAAATATTGTAAATGGGCAAAAATATGTTGCGTTGAGATTGAGTGGTACATAATTCATGGCTAAAAACATTAATCTATAACTGTAGGTTCCTTAAAGCCAATTTGCGAAAGTTAAACTATAGCAATCCTAGACATTAGTTTTAGCCAAAGTTTCAAACAAAATAGTTTCCAGTGTTATGAACTACTGGATAAATATTTACTCATAAAGTTGGCAAATACCATTATCTAAGATTGTCATTGAGTATTTTATCTATATTGGCTTCGAAAAAACGTAGAAATCAGTTGATGTTTTCAGCGTTTATTTAAATACAACGCAGATTTGACGCCAAGAAATTATTAAATCGACCCTCACGACGACAGATTGTTAACGGAAATAACGAGCCTACGAAATATGTCTTCTGACAATCAAAGCCACACATGATACACGACCTTCCCCGTGGTATGAGATTAGAAATTGAAAACTGACTTTTATACTAAGTAATAATATCCTTTACACAGAAAACAATGTAATACTAAGTTCTCTGGTCAAATGAAGTCATAGTAATGATACGAATTTTTTTGAATTTTGGGGATAAACAGCCTGAAAAAAATATTTACAGACGGTTTTAAATCTCTGCAAACACTGTTAATACAAATCTCATTATTACAAAATGAAAAAATTTTGGTCCCTTCAGATGTGTATTAAAGAGGTTCCACTGTACATAGAAGTGCAGAAAAGTTAAAGATTAAAACATTATTTTGGTATAGGTTGATGATTCCGACACTAGTAACTCAGTGTTCCCAATATTATTATCTAATGTCACATATTTTCCGTCATTTCTGAAAATGAATATTTTTAATTTTTTTCCAGTGGCCCATTCTACTTTTAATACTGCGTTCAGGGGCAACGTGACCAAATTTACTTTTTACTTTCTTTTTCATGAGATATAATCTCAGAGAGTTCATTGGTGATTTTAGAAACACGTTGCACTACAGGTTAACTGCAGCCTAAATGGTGTTTGAATAATCAAGTGACTGACGAATATTCTTATAAAAATCTGGTGTTGCGTAACTTTGACAAGTGCGCAAAAACCAAGCTTTTAAAAATTATAAAAAAGTAAGTTTCAAGATGTCACTAAAATAATCATGAAGTTTGCTGTTGTCGCACAATTAATTTTATATAAACAGAGCAATTTAAAAAATTATTAGGAGAATACCATAATTTGAGGACCCTAACAAGTGCACTTTGAATTTCATAGATCCACGGTCGTTTGTGTAACTTGCGATCATATTTCCACATAAATATTATAAAGAAAAGAGACGCTAAACTCAGATATACTGCATACCTACCAGAGGAAGCGTGAGAATAAACACATTAAATTACGCTTGAACGTCGCTGATATATTTTTATTAGTTTGTGAACACGAGCAGATAAAAGCAGATCGTCTTTCTTTTGGCAAGTTATGACCATTTCACTACAGATTCTAGATTCTTTGGATGCTAGTAAATGTGGTTAAGAAATCCAGCAGCAGTATAAAAAAACAAGGTTGTTATTTTTGCTACAGACTAGAGACTTTCCACGCCACAATAATCACGAAAATTGATCGCAGTCGGCTAGAACACGATACAGTTGTGGACAAAAATAAAAATAACCTGACTACAAGTACACTAATATTTTTTGTCTTACTTTTTACATACTAAAAGCTATATTTCTAGAAAGCAAACGGCCTTAAGTAGTAGAAAAATAATAACAAATAAAATATAAAACTGACCGCGTGTTATATAATAGGCTAAGCAGATTTTGCTGATTAAAGGTCGTATATCGCAATTTACGGTACTAAAATGTTGACTTGTTGGTGTTACAGAACTAAGTTTTAAGTATGTTGCCTGTACCGCTAAAATACGCTTGGAATGGGTATTTTTAACATAAATAAATAAGTATTACGATCGTAAACTAATATTTTTAATTTTAACGGTTCATGGAGCGTTGTTTATATCACGATTAATATTGTCTCAATATCATCATGGTAATGCGTGTTTTCGAATACTTTAGGCCTGCCCTACCTTTATCTTCTTTATTGATTAAAATATATGTTTTGCTTTAACAGTAGTCTTCTGACTATAGAATCCAGTTACTTAGTCATTAACATGAATTTTGTATAAGGTAAACGTTTATCTATATTGAAAGTGTACCACCTATTGAAGCATACTAAATGCTATAAAAATAGTAGCTAAGTTACTCCATTAGAACACGACCTCTGTATGGCGTATTTACATTTAATTTCTGTCCGTTGGTATGATCTGCTGTATCTGCCTACGAAAACTACGGACAAACGTACAGAGTAAAACATTTTCAAAGATTAGAGGTACGTGAATTAGGGGATTCATTAGGCAGTAGCCTTCACTGAGAAAAAAATTTTGTTGATGCAAACAAAATTTGTTTCAATCAACCAAATCATTTGTTTACAAAGGGGCAACGAAATATTTGTTTGCTTGTACCAAATTATTTTGTTCCCTCGATTTGTTTGAGGCAAATAGCTGAATTTTGTTAGCAGTACCAAATATTTAGTTGGTCATAAAAATATTTCATTGGACATATTAAATGCGCATACAATATTTTAAGAACTAAACCACAGATTATATTTTATAAACTTGGAAAATTTCTAAA
>PNEQ01021204.1:0-61522 GCA_003012365.1 Medauroidea extradentata
TTTTTTTTTTTTTTTTTTTTTTTTTTTTCATGATACGTGTGGATTCGTGGAGATTTAACGGATAACCCGGGTGGTTATTTATGTTTCCACATGCCAGTAGCACAGCACTAAGGGCCATCGCCTCGCACAAAATGTAGGCTAAGTACGGCACGAGTGTTTGAAGCTTTATAAGGGGTCTGGCCTCCCCCTCGGGTCGTTGTCGTCGGTCAGAAACAGTGAAGAGGGGCTCGCTGGAAATGAATAAGAAGACAGCAACCGAAGCACGTAAGTTAACTTTACTTTTAAGTTAATTTGGTAATACATCCACCTTGCGGCCGTCAGGAATGACGATAGGAGAAATTGAAAACTGAATAAATCTCATATAGTTGCGGACAATCCAGACGTCTGGAAAATAATCTAAAGATATGTTAGGTTTTAAACGTTGTTAGGTGGCAATTTTTAAAAACTGTTTACTGCGTTTGAGTGTCTCAGAAATGGTAAAGTAAGGATAGTAATAATTCAGATTTAGTTTCTTTCCGTGTTTTGTAATTTCTAGTCAAACTCTGTTACATAGTTTTTGTATTAAAGTATCGAAAACTAATTCTTAAATTTTAATTACTATTTTGATAGCTAACCTCTGTTAACGTTTTGTTTACCTCTCGCGAGTTGTCTACTTCTGGAATTTACCTAACCTCTAGTCATCGTCGTGACAATGTAAATTTAGGATTTTACTATCCCAGCCCGTTGGACATAACTTCACCGTGTTTTACAGTATGCCTACTTAATCAGAAGTTAGGGTAATTGGCAGCGGTAGTAAAAAATTTGTTTACAATACATACCGTAGCTCTCGAAATGTAACCGAAAGTCGTAATTTAAGCATGTGTGCTATTTTGTTTGAATTAATCATATGGTTACTGAGATAAAATAGCGCATACAATTTTCAAACGGCTGCAATACTTAATATGAGCACTTGATACTAACGTATAATATAAATGTTTGGGTGACCTACTAAGTACGCTTGAGTGTACCGAATTTGACAAGTCTAATAAAAATATGTCATGTAATTAAAACACACTAAAAGCACCACAATTAAAACAAATAATATGCATGACATTTACAAGCAATGTTCTATTAGCAGAAAAATGTAATGAAAATTTTAAAAGTTGTTCCTAAAAAATATCGTGAATTCAACAAAATTTTCAAATGTACACTATTTTGAATAATTACTATAGATGTGTCGAGTATAATGACACTTGGGGGAACAAATAGGATTCTCATATATATCCTACGATAAAGAAATTTTCTAATTTCGACCGTTTTGAAAATATGAACACGGCATAAACAACAGGTATATACATAACTGTCAAGTAACCTTACTAAGTATTAATACAATGTATACGTACAAAGTCAAATGACTTAGAGAAATTTGTTCCTCAGATATCTCGCGCGATGTAAAAATTTTAAGATGGACGCCATTTTTAAAACATAAACACGGTATCATCAAAGTACATACAAATTATGTGACCGTAATAAGAACTGTGAAATTCGATCAATATGATCAAAAGCGCGAGAAAACACACGCACGCAGACACACGCCCATACACAAACACGAATGACGTCGGGAAATAAGCTAAAAAGCACCGAAATTCCTATCCCTTAAGGGGTATGGATAGGTACGATGTCGAGCGGACGAATGGGATAATCAATCGGCAATAAAATCTGAACTACTCATCGAAATTCCATTGTTTCTTTTTGTCGAGAAGAAATTTTATCAGTGGACGTTTATTTATGTAGCACTATACGGTAGTGTGCTTTAATTTCGAGTAAAAAATTAAAAACTGTTTTTAGAAAATAATAAGGCCTTGAAACCACACAATCCACAAAAATGGATAATTTTAATTGTTATTAATTTTAATATGATAATATCTAGGCCTCCGTGATAACCGAATTTAAAAATTACTCACGTATTCATTTAAAAATAATTTTAGTGTCCGAAAATCTCTCCGCGAGAGGTTTACAGATGTTAGAATTATTTTCAAATGAAAACGCGAGTATTTTTTTAAATTCGGTCATATTAAAAAAGTATAAAAATTACAGTTTTCCATTTTTGTAGATTTTGTGGTTTCAAGCCCTTATTATTCTAACAAGAGTGTTTTAATCATTTACTTGAAAGTAAAGCGTACTACCTCATAGTGCCATATAAATAAATGTCCGCTGGTAAAACATCTACTCGGCAGAAAAATCTCATAGAATTTTGATGAGTATTTCAGGTTTTTATTGAGATTGAGTATCCCAGTTGTCCGATCGACATCGTACCTTTCCATGCCCCTTAATGATAGAATACGTAAGTACCTTGTCACCTTACATGGGTTTAAAAACTCGTGATGGAATTAGCCCGTACCTAAGATAGCTGTCCTGGTTATAGTTTGACAAAAGAATATCCACCCACGCACTATTCTTGCTACATAAACTGCTAAATTTTTCTAGATATCACTACCTCTACAACCGGTTTTCTTACATAAATGATCGTCTCCCTGTTAACACACGCTCCAAACCTGACAATAAATTTACCGTTACACAAGACGAAATTATATTCGAGTTCCTTCACTATTGCCGGGTATAAAGAAGTATATGTGTACTATCTTAGCCCCAACAGTGGATGAGCAGATAGATAGATTTTATATGTGTATGCATGTGCATGAATGAGTGAGCGAGTGAGAAAGAGTGTGAGCAAACTGATTTATTTTTGTGCAATTTTTGTGTTGTTTTCTGCATGTTTGTATGCATGTAAGTGAATGAGTGAATGGAATTGCGAGTTAATTGGTTTATTTTTGTGTAATTTTTGTTAAATTGTGTTATGTTATATTAACGTACTTTCGTTTATAATATGTAACATTTATTTATGACATGTTTGCATTGTGAAATTGCGTTGGTTATGGATCCAGTGTAAGAATAGGTGTGCCAGCCTTAACTGCGCCTCTGAAGACGTAAATGAATAATAAATAAATAAACATCCCACTATGCAATTACTGAATTCATGTTTATGACTTATCGTATGAGTAAATTTTATGTCCAGAATCTGAAATACACTGAGGAGAACAATAATTAATAGAAAATAAATGCTACTTAAAATTAATTATATTGTTTTGCAAAATAACGTAAATAGTCTCTATATTATTAAAATGACTACAGGACATCTGTTGCGCTACATGAGATAAACTATGGGATTTGGTGTGCCTCCACTTATTAATAAATGAGTAATTTAAATATGGCAGTTTCTATACAAAGTAATAAATGATAAGTGTAGAACCTAAATTGTTCGCCATTACTATATCCACGAAAAGACAAGAGAATAACAATGGTACGGCGGCCAGCATTCAAAACCGAATGCCTAATATTAATATTGACGCATCGAAAAAAAAAAACGTATTGAATATAATTTGTCAACCTACATTTTAAAACATTTGTCACGATCTTGTCTAACTCCTTGTAAAAATCTACTAGATAAGTTAATTTTGTCCGCCTCCGGTTATGTTAACAAATTAAGTATGGTGATGACAATATTACTTTTCCTTATTTTCTCTATGGCCGAGCGAAGGATGTAATAAAAGAAATAGTCAGTAATACTTATTATTATTATTGGATTATTTTTAAATTCCTGAATCAAGATACTCCTGACGAATCTGGTTAAGAAAGGCTAACAAGTTATTAAAAAATCATATATATTTTTGTGTGACAGTATCGAAAAATCTATAAACCGTAACTTTAAACAATTATTTTTAAATTGTCAGCAGATAATATTGCCACTTATGCTTTTGATATCATAGTTTTGTCCTTTGGCAGCACAAGGGACTTTGCTAGACAAATGACTGTCAAAATATTTTCTTACAATATCAACACAAACTGTTATCTACGATTGCTTCATATTTTGTACAGGAAAAAGTCATTTTACAGCATATTAAGAAGATGATTTTGATGATGTTTTAGTTTGTGATTAGTACATTTAGATTTACGTAACGAAACTTCAATTAATATTGGTTACTGTTTATAAAACTTTACTCTTAAACATTTCTTTGACAATAATTTTGTTTAACTTCTACATAAATTTGCTACTAAGAACAAGTTTACTGGAGACACTCTCAGTGCTTAGTTATTATTACTGTATACATTCAACAGTTTTACTTTTACACTGAGCTGATTTGCAGTGGTCGATATTTCAGTTGACTTTTCTTTGCCAAACACAATTTGCGTTGTTGCAAAGGGATGTGTTTTGTGTTGATTTACTGCACTGTCTTCCAAAATACGGTCCATTTAAATAAGGGACCGCGGTGGCCGAGAGGTCAGACTTCTCGCCTCCCGCCAAGGCGATCCGGGCTCGATTCCCGGCGGGGTCGGTCCCCGGATTTTCTCATGTGAGGATAGTGCCGGACGATGCCGCTGGTCGGCGGGTATTCTCGTGGATCCCCCGTTTCCTCTGCTCATTCATTCCGGCGCCGCTCCATACTCACATAATGTCACTCCCTACCAGCGCTTAATACCTCGATAATAAGCGCTGACCAAATTCTCCCACTTACTCGCTCCATTTAAATAAACATATTTAGCGAACATTTCTGCATAATGATCTATTTTTTTGAAAAATTTTTACTTTGTACTAGACGTGGTTTACTTTGTAGACATACATTGTGAACAATTTTTATGACATTTAAATTACCTAGCTATCGTAGTTTTTGTAAAATGCCATGTTAAAGCCCAAATAGGCATAACTGTTTTATACGAGAAAGCAAAATAAACTGACTTACACAAAATTAAATACCGTAATTCAAATTGGAGAACAGTTCTATGGACTACGACTATATTTGTATAAAACAGCATTGAATTTTTTTGTGTGTTTTGGGAAAATTGTTGTATTTTAAACATAAAAGTGCGTATATGACGCGAATTTTGTAGTGGGTAGACTGCGTGAAAGCTTCTCCGTGTGTCTCCTGCCGAGAACGCTCTTGTCAGAAAGTTACCGGCTTGTCGCCGTGAAATTCAGTGCTCGCACACGCAAACATGGCAACACGGCACGAGGTCTCGCACGACAGCCACTGTTACAACTTCACGTAATTCTTTTGATTTCTCCTTCTACTCTGTGTCTCTTTCTCCTGCTTTTCAACTATCCAGTGTTGCTCGCTTTATTGTACGTTTGCGTAGCAGGTGCGATGGTGTATTCCACGCGATCTACGTCCAAAACGCTTCATTCCATGGTGGATTTTGTAATCACGGTTTTGTATTCGCACTTCAACTTTATTCACTTATTTTAGGTTATGTACGAACACGTTTATTCCTGTGCTAGGTATTATCTTCTTGCTTATTCTCTTCTAAAGCGTAAATTTTTATTCTCTTATTAGTTACCAGGGCAATAAAAGGTTTTAGTGTTGTTCTTATTCGTAGGTTGGTAATGTAGTTACCAGAAATGTAGTGTTTTATCTCGAAAACCAGGATGACGCTGGCATCTGTGTAGTTTTTATTTCAGGTTTTCGTATTATTTACAAGGCGATACAGGTTAGACTCTCAGTGGAGACGGTCCCCGGATATTCGAGTGTGGGAATTGTTACGGACCTTGCCGCTGATCGGCAGGTTTTCTCGGGGATTTCCCGTTTCCCAGAGCTTTCATTCCGGCACTGTGCCACATTCGCCTCATGTCACCCAACACAAGAGCTGCAGACCTCGATGCTAAGCGTTGAATACAAATATCTCACTCATTTGTGTAATTTACAAAGTTCGTACGGAAAATCACAGCCTTCTTTATAAGGCAATGTAAAATAATGATGAATTGACTTGTAAATTCCAGAACATTTTACTTTCTCTTAATTTGTCGCTTTACGTGCTCTTAAAAAGCAGAAGGCTTTGGTAGAAGAACATGGGTGAATGGGGAGGTAGTCTGTTAGGGTCTGTGTTTAACGAGCTGTTTCAGCACAGGCATGGAGGCATTTCGGAAAAACCTTGTAAAACCAAAATCAGAACGGCCGGAGCCGGTTATCATACCCAGGTTTTCCCGAATGTGATGTGTTTAACCCCTGATCCACTACGCTCGTAACATATAAGAATTAGGTACAAGTATAATGTTTTATACGTTCTTTATGTCTGCTGTTAAACATTCCACTGAAGATATCAGAACTTAAGTACCGCATAAACTGTATTGAAAATTGAAATTACGGTCAAAATATGTGACGAAAATGGAAGAATTCAGAGTTTGAAAGGTTGATAAGCTCAATCGAGCAAAGCTAAGGAAAACATGCACTAAACAAAAAATAGGAGTAAAGGTTTCGTTGCCACAAGCTGTCGTATTCGTTGCGTCGTGTTGTTATTTTCGTTCCAACTGCGGCTCAAATCACGAGTCTGTAATACGTGGACGAAACACTTGATATAAAGAGAATGTATGTGTAATAAGTTGTTTGATTCTGTTGATGATACTGTCGCCACCATACTGTAAATCGCCTCGCTCTGAACACTGTCAAGTATTTTTCTGGCCCTTTCACAGTATGTTAGCTAACCAACGAATAAACACTCTTGTTAGAGGTAACAGGCGTTTAGTGAATGCATTTCCTGCATAACAGACGAAAATATTTTGTCCAGGGCACTAACGGTACAATCTGCCCTTAATTAATATAAATTCAAAACTATAGTACATAGGGGGCAGGGGGGGCTAATCCCTACTGCACTAGATTATCTCTTCTTTCTTCGAAAAGTTCTGTTTTAGTGGATCTATCAACATTTTTGGCACCGAAAAGAATAGGTGAAAACTTAATCGATCTTCTGAATTCGTTGCAACCTCATACTCATTATTTTATAACGGGAAACAGCTGACCAGCAAAAAGTCATTTGATAGCAGAAGTAGTCACATAAGTAACAGAAAGCTGGCCGTATGAAGTAATAAAAATTAGGACAATATACTCTGTAAAAAATGTTTTGAATGTTTATAAAGAAAATTATTGGAAACCGAGTTGCTTAAGAAATTCCTTGTAAAACTACAATGAATGCTCTTCTAGTAAAATTCAAAGTTTATTTGTAAAATTACAAGGAATAGCCTTGTAGTTGTACATTCGATAAGGAAAAAAACATAAATTTCAATGCTCGTTGTACTTCATAAATAATACTGAACTTATTTATCAAATACCTTTTGAATAAAGGACGTTGAAATTATTTTGACAATAAAAAACTATAGAAGGTGCTAAGTTTTGAACTACTCTTCCCACGCTTAGCATTCACGCATCTTACCCGTAGACCATTTTTTAAAAACTTTTTATAAAAATGTTTGGTACAATGGCAAGGCTAACGCCTCGCCACTGCACCAAACATTCCCCCCCCCCCTTTAAGTTGGTTAATGAATGCATTCCCCAGTAACTTTGAAGTGTATAGTTGTCGTTGTAATTGTAAGTTGTATTTTGGCACACAGACAAGACGAACACAAACACCCAGTCCTGAACCCGAGGAAGTGGTTGTAAATGTCACCTCCCCGGCCGGAAATCGAACCCGAGACCCTTGCCTCAGCAGCCAGAAGCGCTAACCACTTTTTTAATTTTTTTATTTAAAATGAAATGCTTGGTGCAGTGGCGATGTGGAAGCTTCCGCATCATCACTGCACCAAACATTCCCCCCTTTAATGTGACTTAATTCGAGTGACACCAGTACTTTACGTGAGACAATTTGTATAGTGACAATTTTTGAGACCCAAATGGACAAACACAAATTTACACCCAGCCAGACCTGAGAATCGAACCCAGAACCCGCCGCACCAAAGCCGGCCGCTCAACCAACTGAGCCACGGGGGGTCGGCCGACTGAGCCAAGTGGCCGGACGGACCATTGCGACTTCTGTGCTCAAATTTATTTCTTTTTTTCAGTAAATTCAATGTACAGTTCAGTAGGCCTAATATATTTTTTCTTTTAAACTACACAATTAATATAAACATTTACTTTATTCCAGAAAAAATTGCTTTCAAGAGTCTGTAATCTTGGCACAAGTAATTTCCGGTGAACCTATGCTTTTGGTAGACAACACATTTATTTTCTAAGTAATTTTTGCAAACAAAAATCTTTTTAACTTAATAAACTAATAGTTTTACACCGAAATTTTTTCAACATCAGGAACTGTGCGACTGCCGAAACGTCGCAAGACAATCTCCAGACGCGGCTCACACCCACAAGCCAAGAAAATGTCCGTGTATAGGTACAAAGAATTCCTTTGTAGTACCATAAAATTGACCTTTTTTAAATTTACAAACTAATTATTTCACAAAGAAAATATTTGTACTTTTACAAGGATTTGTAAAAGTACAAAGAAAATCCTTGTAAATTTTACAAAGAATTTTTAGTGTGTCTCTATAATGTTCTGGTTTATAAGAAATGCCATAAATTCAAGCTGAAAAGGACCTACGCCTCTATGTAAAATATTCTAGTTATTTGCGAATACAAATATGTACAACATGGTTACGAATGTTTTATGAATTTACTAGACGATGAACGTTCTTCTGAGTTAATGTAATTAGCTACAAACGATATATGGTAAATTGAGCAATTTTTTAAACCTATGCATGCAGGCATACCGTCTAATTAATAATATTATAATATAAAAGTGACACTTTTTCATTTTTGTACATTTTGTGATTTCAAGGCCTTCTTTTTCTAAAAACAGTTTTTAATTTTTTACTTGAAAGTAAAGCATACAACCGCATAGTACTATATACGCCTAAATCATAGATCCGCTGGTAAAATATCTACTCGGCAAAAAAAAAAACTCATCGAATTTTGATGAGTAGTTCATATTTTATTGATGATTGCGTATTCCAGTCGGCCGCTCAACATCGTACCAGGCCGTTTAGTGTTTCAGGCGCATGAATGCAACCCGCATTATCCCATTATCAATGAAGGCTAATATTACCTTTGCTATAGTAGTAAAAGTATTACACATATCAGATTTTTCTTCGTGCTTTATCAAAGACACAACCGATATTATTTTCTCCGCTTACGTATAACAAACGGTTACATTGAAAACCTGATAGAAAAAATTTTTTTGTAAAATTAACAGTTTATCAATTTTTATGCTTGGCTTCGGCGAATGCAGTGGAAATAAGAACGACTGTCTCTTTCGTAAAACACGAAGATAATGTTGACATGTGTAATACTCTTACTGCTATAGCGAAGGTAATATTAGCGTTGGTTTACATGATGTTAATGCGGGTTGCATACATGCGCCTAAAACACTGGACCGGCCTCTTAAGGGATAAGAATTTCGGTGCTTTTTAGCTTATTTCCTGACAGAAAAATAGACTTATGACGTTATGCGTGTTTGTGTATGGGCATATGTCTGCGTGCGTGTGTTTCCTCGCGCTTTTGAACTTCTTGATCGAATTTCACACTTCTTAGTACGGTAAAATAATTTGTATGTACTTTGATCATACCGTGTTTGTGTTTTAAAATTGGCGTCAATATTAACATTTTCGCATCGCTCGTGATATCTGAGAAACTAATTTTTCTAAATAATTAAACTTGGTTCGTATACATGGTATTAGTACATTGTAAGATTAATAGACAGTTATGCATAGACATATTGTCTACCCCTACCGTGTTCATGTTTTTAAAAAACAGTCGAAAGTTAAAATTTTTTTATCCTACGATATATCTGAGAGACCTATTTTTTTTCCCTAAGTGTCGTTATACTTAAAGCGAACAGAGTATTAAAAATAATATGTTTATGAACGTATGATCACATGGCATACACTGTGTAGTGGTGCTATTCGCAGACAACTGTAATAAAACGGAATGCTGCGTCTCTAAAGGCACTTATGAAAATTCACGAGGGTAGGCTAGGTCAGCCAAAATTTCACATTTTTGGTGTTTCACATTTCACCCCAGGTAAGTTTACCAATGTTCCAAATTTCAACTGATTGCCTCTCCGCGAACCACCAAAATTAATATTAAATTTAAATATAAATATAGTATCGCGTAAAGAATGCACTGTGAATGTAGCATTTAGCAAAATATTTGCCATATAGAAAATATGTAAGCTTATTTGTTTTCCCGTCATTTCATAACCTTGAGTAGCTTTCAGTCGGTTACCAAATCCTGGTAATCGACAAAACCTGGTCACGTAACTGAGATGAGAGTGAGAGACAGAGAGAGATTTTGGTCAGCACTTAACATTGTGGTCCTTACCGCTGGTGAGGGGTGACATGAGGCGAGTATGGAGAAGTACCGAAATGAAGGGGCGGGGGAAACGGGACAAACCCTAGAGAACCCACTGACCTACGGCATCGTCCGGCATGATTCCCACGTGCATAAATCCAGGGGCCGACCCCACCGAGAATCGAACCTGGATCACTTGGATTGGAGGCGTGTGGTTTGTCCATTTGGCCACCGCGGTTCCAATAAAACGGAATGCTACGTCTCTAAAGGCGCTTAAGAAAATTTACGAGGATAGGATAAGTAAGCCAAAACTTCACGGTTTTGGTGTTTGGAATTTTTTCCCGAATACGTTTACCCATGTTCGAAATATCAACTGATGGCCTCTTGGTCAAGTACTAAATTTAATATTATATTTATATGTAAATATCGTTTAGCAAAATATGTGTCATGTAGAAAATACGTAAGATTTTTTAATTTTTTTTAGCCATTTTAAAACCTTGAACAGGATGCAAGTGATTACCAAATCCTGGTAATCGACAGAACCTGTTCATATGACTGAGAAAATCTACCCTATTCCAGGGAGTAAATTTTCAAAAGCGCCTTACGGTGTCGTCTCCCAGAGTACGGGAAGTTTAATAACGTGCGATTCCATTTCTCCCATCCCATACGGGGTCCCTATCGCGTAACCACTATTTCCCGACGCGGTATTATGAACACAGTATGTTAGCATGGCACTTGTTTACCTACCACCGTACCTTGTTAAGGGCGCGGTTCACCTCAGCTTTCAACGTCTTTATTTATTTTTATATTTGTACCAGCTATTTTTTCCTTATTTTCGACAATAATTGTGACAAAATCATCTTCTTAGGAAACTTTTGTACCTCTCATAGTTTTTGCGTAATGAGTCGTAAACGTCAAAATTTGCACTTTACGGTTTTAAGTACGCCACTAAAACCAACTGACATTCCGAAACGACAAAAATCACAGTGTATAACAATGTTTTAGGCTATGATTTGACATATATGAAAACAAAAATAAAATACTATCGTATTTAATAAAAAAAAGTCTGAATTATGAAATGAATATTTTAAAATATATCAGAATTACTTTAAAAATACAAAAAATATACTTTTTCGTTTTGATACATGTCAAATCATAGCCTACAACATTGTTATATAGTGTGAATTTTTTCAGTTTGAAATGTCAGTTGGTTTTATTGGCGTCCGTAATGTCCAAATTTTGACGTTTACGACTCGTTACGCAAAAACTATGAGAGACACAAAATATTTCCTAAGAGGAAGATTTTATCACAATTATGTGTAAAATAAGAAATAAAATATCTGGTACAAATATAAAAATATAAAATAGGCGTTGAATACTGAGGTGAACCGCCTCGTTAACATGTATTTACACACACCTTGGATTACTGGAACCGAAGATGATACATTCATAAATGGAACCAGACAGTGAACTTCTAGCACACCATTTTTAAAATGTAAAGGAAAATAATCAAGAACATCAAACTATTTTATGTAAGATTCCTTTGAAACATCTGTGAATGTTGATGTTGAATCGAAAACATTGAAACAAATGCACCTTACGTTGGCTGTGCCAGCAGTCTACACTCATGTCCATGTGCTTTAAATTAATTTTATTTTATTGGCTAATGCTTCTGAAATAAGTGTTGTAGATTTTGAATACACAAATTAGTGACTTCAATCTGTTTAGTACAAAAGTAATATGCTAACGGTTTCTTAAAAAATGTATTAATGTTCTAAATTTGTATGTGTTTACAGTTGTGACTATGCCATCAATCTATAAGAGTAATTTGAGGTGGATATCAATTCTTAAAGTTCTTTGCATTTTCGGTTTCAACTATAATTTAAAGGTTATTGAATCGATAATGAGTCATTTACATGTTACTAGATTTTATGGAGTGAGTTGAAAACCATTTGTTGGCCATCTTGCCTGTAAACATTACATTAGCCCTCTCAATCGCTCTTTCAGCTCAAGCTAAACAATGAAGTATAGTTTTCAAAGCAGTTAAGGTATTTTGCAGAAACACATTTGTCACCTATTTGTTTTATCGTTTTGTAGACGAGATTTAATTATTTCACTAAAAGGGAAGAATTTTATCTCAAACTAAGATAGATGCTTTATCTGTCTGTTTTTGCTTTGTTCCTAAATGCGTTCATTACTTTTCTAGAAATAAATGTTAAAATTCAGCTTTCCTTCTCAAATTGTTTTTCAGTGTTTCATGTTTATTATTACTAAATAAATAAATTAATAAATGACGTTTTTCGTCACCTGTGCGTGCGACACGAAAGATTTAAAGAGCTGCGGTCAGAAATATTCTATTTTAGCCCATGCGTTTGTGCGCATAGATATTTGCCATTCTCACTATCCAGCCCTTTGTCATTTTTCGAGGATTCGCTGTGCGCCATCAACCGATAATGGCGGGACATTAAAACGTCAATTAATTCACGATTGTTGAACGCGATCCAATTCCGTAATAGGTCTGAAACTACCGGGTAAAAAATGCTCTTGCACAAAAGAACCTTTTAACCAGTCGTTAGCGATAATACAATGTAATTGTTCGCAACTCACCAAAAGTACGCTAAAACAAATTTTTTTCTCTTAATTATATAATTGTGATAAAACATAACCGATGATTTACTTATTACCAAACGACGTAAATAAATATTACTCAAGTACAGCATGTCTCCCAACATAAAAGAAAATGTGTAAATTATACGCAATACATCTGGTTTACAGAAAATAACGATTATAGTTCTGTAGCTGGTCACAGTTTCCTTACAGTATTTGTTATTTAGAATTTTTGTAGATACCAACATTTTATGAAGGAAAATAAAACTAAAGGCATTTTAGGTGGGAACGGTAATCAAACGTACAAGTTGTCAATGAAGTACTTAAATCACAAACGACAGTTATAGAAGTTCAGATGTGTTCAAATAAATGTTATTAATGTGACGGCGTGGACAAATTTACTTAGAGTATTAATTACGTCACTGCCCAAACCTGTTATATTACAACCTATAGCTTTTGTAATCTTGCTCTATCGTCTCCTGCGTGAACACGCCTTTGTAATGACACATGTTTCATGTGGCATATTTACCTATTGATGTGGAAATTCATGCACAAAATTACTCACATTAAAAAATGGAAGGAGCTGGCATCTAATTTCGTACTACATATACATACACCTGTTGAGAATACCACGGAGCAAGCCGTTATCAAGCTGGAAACTTGCTTTTAGGATGTCAACTGAAATGTAACCTCATGGGTACTTCTGAATGCTTTAAAACATCATTTAATTTCATACTGTCATCCCCTAAGTATTCCAGTAAACATAGAAATATAGGAGCAGTGACCCTTTAAGCTTAATACAGTAGTTCTCTAAACCACTAATAGTACCCCTCTGAAAACTTATTATGATCCTTATACTACTACTACTACACTGTTACAAATTTCAGTGAATTTACGGGCAATTTTACGGAAACGTTTATTTAATTAACGGAACCATTATTTTGTAACATAGTAATTACGTTTCATTAATTAAACATATTTAAACTACGAGAAGAAACTAAATATATAACCAAACGCATTATTGTGCTTGCATCCTAAAGAAGTCACATAAATATGAGAGTTTCTATAAGTGGAGCTAGTTGTCTTCCGTAAATTAACGGAAACTTCTGGAGAATTTTTTACCAGATTGTACCGTTAATAAACGTAAATAGTGTCCGTAAATGTAAAATATGGAAATGTTAATAGTAAATATGCATTACGGAATTTACGTAATATGTCCGTAAGTCTGCTGCGGACACTAGCACGGAAAAAATCGAAAATGTATGGGTTAAAAATATGTCAATATTACGGATATATTTTAGTAACATCTCCGGTAAATCTGCAAATCTGTAGAAATGTAATTGTAGCATTATAGACATATAAATACGGCTCAGTTCCGTGTGATGAAACCGTTTTACACAAACTTCTATTGGATTAAGAAGTAAGTTTCTGTAAATTTACGGAGGTATCCGGCGAAATTGTTACCAGAAATTCCGTAAATCGACGGAGAAAATTTTTTACAGTGTGACTGGGAACCTATAATTTCTTAAAGAAACCTTTGGACTGATTCATGTTTCCATATTACTACATACAGTAGCCCGTATACATAAACTCATTGCTTCTCTAAATGCTTACAATGTCCTTACATAAAAAATCTGTGACGTAACGACTCATACTAGCCGTCTTGCTACTAACGCTGTCCCTCTAAATACAGTGACGATCTTTTTGTGTACATTGGTCCACTTCAGTATTCTCAGTGGCAACTACTGCCAGTGTAACTTGTAATTTGATTTACGCGCCGTTCTCTTAGCGTGCAGTTGTAAACAAAGAATACGTTGTTGTCGCGCAAGTAACAAGACATGCAAATATCATTTTCATCCCAAATTTGTCAATACTCGGCTTATGAAAATGTTCCTGGTGGAGGCACGCGGATGATATAAGAGTAAAGCTGCAGAATACTGTTCAGTCGGATGGTGAAGCGCTGGCTATAATCAATAATCTCTGACAATGAAACTGCTCTACCTTCTGCTCTCTATTATGTTGTGTAGAAATGATCCATAGTACACAGGTATTTCATTGCTTTTGAAATCACCCGACTGTCAAGTCCGAAGGGTTGAAATTACAGGTATTTCGGACATTCCAGGCACCTGGTCTCTCGCAACTCCAGTATTAATTACCTCTCTCAAACTTTTTTAATTATTATTCGAACAGTACTGGAGTGAATCCTTGCAGCATGTCCAATTGTTCAACATCATCACTCACCTATCGTGATTGTCAAATTGCACGCGTTGTTTTTTATGTATGCCACACGAAAGACTACAACATCGCTATAGTGCAACCTATGAGTAAAGGACGGTAGTTTTCGCGAAAAGATTTACGCACCACCTTGTATCAATTCTTTACGTAAGTATCTGTTGTACCTCTGCTTCATGTTTACTGGAAGTGTACTTTAGTGTAGATGCATTGATTATTTGCCACTCAATTGAGACAGATTACTGCGATAACATAAGTATATTATTAGCGGTTGAAACCTTAAGGCACTGAGAGTTAAAAATAATCCAATCACTGGCCACAAAGCAGAATGTAGGTGTGCACGTAAGACATTAAAACAAGTTGGTATACAATTTTTTTTTTTTTTTTTTTTCGCGAAAACTACCTGTTCCTACCTTTGAGCAAGTTTTATTCAACAAAACTAAGTGAACACACAAACCATTTGCGTAAAATTTTAACTGTGGTTAAAGCATTATGTTTACGGTATGCGCCAAGTGGTATGGCAATAAGTTTCCTGCAAGTTAGTAAAATGGCGATGATTCTGTGTTCGAGTGTGATCTCATGGTACTCATGTCCTAGTCAAGATATAAATATTAAACGACTACAAACGTATCAACAGACAGAATTTTACAAATACCGTGCAAAATATATGATCGCAGTGGCCACCACGAACTCCGTAAAAAAATTAATGTCGGTTCAGAATTCAGTATTTACCGAAAACATTTCTCTTAAATACAAAAAGTGGGACCGAGCGAGATGTCACAACAGTAACACCCTGCCCTCTCACACGAGACGACCCCAAATGGATCCATGTTCGGGTTTACACGGCTGCCCGAAATCGCTCTAGTTGAATGCTGGGATGATTCCTTAAAATAGGCCATGGCAGATTCTTCTCCCTGTTCCTGTCCTTGTGTAAAGTGGTTTGAGACCGTCTCTAATGACCTCGCTGTCTTCGAGACGTGAAACCCAACGAAAAAAAAAACTGTGGGGTTGCTCTTATCTTCGAGTAAAACACACACTAGGACCATGAAACGTTTATGAAGCCCTTGAGGGAAATTCACGACTTAGAAACGAACGACCTTTGTTTTATGTTAGAAAGTAAGTGGTTCCCGCAGAGTCCGATGCGTGTAGAGTTAGTGCTGGGTAAAATGTAAGACATACTTAAAACATTTGATGACTGGCCTGTTTTCCCCGAAGAGAGGTAACGTCATTTACGATTCCGTTCTTACCTACCTCGCCACACAGAGACACATGACGAAAAAATTACGAGATACGTTGTGGTTAGCGAATAATTATATTACTTTTCAGTGTCATATATATATATATATATATATATATATATATATATATATATATATATATATGCTAGGTTCTCGACACTTAACGACAACAGACTAGACTGCTAGCTGTTATTTATTTGACGTCTTCTACTTGTCCATAAAAATGTGAATTATAGGGTGGAACATTTTGAGTAAATAATTAAAATATATTGTGTAGAATGACCAATTGTACGTACGTAAAGCAGTAAAATACATAAATAATATCACTTAAAGACAGATAATAAATGAAATCACAGATTGTGCTCGAGTATGCGTAGATCAGTGGAGTCTAGTCTGTCGCCAAAAAATAACGTGAATTTGCCATGTCGCTATTCATATGTACCACTATATATAGGGAAAAGAGAAATTTGCGAGTTCAGTGACTTGCATGTTAGTATACACTGTCCTATGCATACTCAAGCCCCGTTTATTCGTTCTTGTCTGTTATTCCAGTGAGTAGCAACTAATGGACAAATAGTCGAGGCTGGAGCACACACAGGAACATGGAGTCTAGCAACCAGATCATTGAACTCGCGAATTTCTCCTTTGTTGACTATAGCATATTGTTTTGTTAGTGTACAGCATACTTACCACGACACACTTCATTAATCGAATAGTTATTACAACTCTAGCGAGGTGGCGCGGTAAGGAGTTACTTATCCTGCATTTGGCAGACATGGGTTTGATTTCCTGTCCCTACATACTGATTTCTGTTTACCAGGTTACCAGAGTTGTCTTAAATCTTCTCAGACATACATTTGGATAGTTATGAAGCAATGGCCGTGTTTGACTTTCACCCTGCTTTCCACTTGGTGGAGGTGTTCTTAAATATAATGTAAAATAACCAAACATTTAAATCATTTACAAAAATGTCAAGCCATATAAGAGAATATTGCAACATAATTATCTTCTATGTTAAATTTACGGTAAATTTCAACCATACTTGCTGTATAAACTGCTAGAAGAAATTTATTAATAATTTCTATGATCGCAGATACATCGTGCAAAACGTTTTACTTTTATGTGTTGAGACAAAGGGTATTGTCTCGGGTTATGTGCTGGGTAGCAGTTGGCAAACCTGCACCCCAAGAAAGTCACAAAACGTGTGTATATATATTTGCATATTTATCATCAGTATTAATGGGCATATTTTCATAGTTATTTTTATATTACGTTTTAGTGAATTGTATTTTATATAGGCTTAGGGTAATTATAGTAAGATGGTTTCTTATAATATAATAGCTCACAATTTTTTCCACTTGTTCGAGTTTCTGGAAGTGTCCGCGAGGAGCGCTGTGTGCGATAGATGGTGCGTGCATGACGTGAGTGCCAGAACTTGGCGAGCAGCGATCAGCTGAGTAAGAAATCGGGAACTATGCTGTGGTCGACGGGCGTCGAGAGTATAAGTTGGCACGGTGTTTGAGTATGTTTGAAGCATGTGGCTTCAGGATTGCTATGTTGAGCAATTAACGTGCCTTAACGTAACTCTCGGCAAAGTCTACAAGCATTGGGAATTGCGGCAAATACTGCGGACGTCAATTGTTATAGTAACGTAACTAGTGCGGCACCATACGTGAAGATAATGGGACAGCTATGCATCACGGCAATTCCTTTATGAATATACGTGACCTGGAAGATCTACAGTTGACAAGGTATGTGTTTGTAACTGTTTATAAGCCAAGTAATCGGGTTGGATTTTCCGTGTTATTCAAGAACGTAACATTTGTGGATCACCTGCATAATTAACGGCAAATTGAAGCAAACAGAACTTATAACTTCAAATTTGTGGGTAGGGACTAATTTTGGGTATTCTATTTACTTGTTTAATAATCGCACGGGTGCATAATCAGTATTGAAGGATTGTAGTAATATAAATTGAAATGGTCTATTAAAATTTAAACATTTAAAGTTAATGATTTTCTTCTACTTTACTAAGCTCAGAACCAGTAATCTTGTAAATGGCCATTCCGGCGATGCGCCCTTTATTATTAAATATTGTGTTGACCTCTGTTATAAACCAAGGGTGAGGCAAGTGTGGTACACATCCCACGTAAGAGGGCATGTCGCCACAGTGTTTTGTCTTTGGGATTTAGAACTTGTAAATAGTATTCATTGTAAATCCACTATGGTTCCTACAAGTTTCCTTAATATAAATTAAATTTTCTTACTCGAAGCTGTGTTACTCGGTCTGATCAGGTCAGAATATCGATACGCAAAGGACTATTCTCTGGGTTAGTGACCACGAGAAAAAACAAAAGAACGAGAGAAAAAATAAAGAAGTTGTCAGCTACAACGGCCGTAATGGTTCTAAATTCCTGAAAGACGATGAAACGAAGTTTGTATTTGGATTGAATCTAACAAATGTGCTGCTCGTCGTGAATAGTATTGCCTAGAGATCACGAAGCTTCGTTTGTAAACGCAGAATATATTAATAAATCCAAATTAATGGCTGGCAGAGAGTGGTGATTGGATTTTTATTCTACGACGTCTTCTGGGATCTATGATCGCAACGAAGAGTTCCGAAGAGTCGATCAGCCAGTTGTCGTCCAATTTACCACCGTCGTGAGTCCACTTTTAGGATTGCAGTCCAGAGGGTTCGCGATGACGTCTGCTGACGAGTAGCCGTCATAGTACCGAGTCTGCCGAGCCTCGTATCCAACTACTAGCTGATGAGGAAGACCGTGTTTTTTCCGTTTGCCGCCTGTCCGAGGTACTGATTGACTGGGTCAGACACGACGAGAATTCTCCTGTAAGATTGACGCATTTACTACTACCGATCCATTAGGAATGAAACTTAGAAGTTTAGAAAAAAACATTCGTTTGATTTTGGTAGTTAGAATTTGTCAAACAAATTATGTATTTTAGTTACCAATTGACCTTCGACACTGAATTGTAAGTTATGTGTGTGTGTAAATGATATATTATATTTTTATGTGTGTATGTTATGTATTGAATTGTTATGTGTGTGCATACATTATGTATGTAACATTGACAAGTCCAAAAACACTGTGCGGTGTTATTATGGATGATTAATAATTAAATACAATAAATAATTAAAATCTGTGCTTCTCTTAAATCACCAACAAAGAGCCTGAGAAGAGTTCCTAGTCGAGAATCTGCCGACTAAAGAAACGATACAGAAAATGTTTAAGGGTTATTTTTTCTTTCTATTTTGAACTTACTACAGATATCGTCTCTTTACCTACCGGTAGTATGATCAAGTTGGTTTGTATTTAGAGTATTCTCGGTCGCTTTATTAAATCATTCTTTGTATTTCAATTAAATAATTTTCCCTCTTCATAAATAGAGACTTGCAGGATTAACCTCCGTAAATGCAATTTATCATTTCAAAATAATTAAACTAGATCACTCGATGGGAACAGTTTTTAAATATTATTTTCACCAACAAGCTTGTGTGAGTTTTTTGTCTTCTATAATTCGATTTGCCTTTGTAAACTATTTGATTGCAAACTTATAAACCACACCTTTTACAAAAATTCATAAATAGAAAATATCACAATATCAAATATAAATATTTGTTATCGATACATTTAGCAAAGTGTACATGCAAAGGAAAGCAGCATCAATTCATTACGTTTAACGACTTTTGGTCTCCTGTACATTATTGAAGGGCATGGGGAAAGGCAATGGTAACCCACAATGTAGCACAACTGAGTGATAAACGTGTAAATATACAGCACATTTCGTCAAAGAAATTTAATGAAATTCATAATATATTATAAATTATGTTTCAATTTCTATAGTATACAAACAATTAGAAATTAGGAAATACACAGTAATAAAATTATATGACTATTAAATTGGTATTATACGCTTTGAAAGAGAGGTTTACAATGTAGTCATTATTGCACTACGCTGCCATTTGTGGCCATATTGCTTAATACATTATATCGGACTACACAGCATGAGATTGCCATTGCGTTCCTGTATAAAACTCTTTTTTTTAATGCGGTTTACCATTGACTTTCCCCGTGCTCTTAACATTAGTAAAAAAACATATTTAAAACATTAGAGTTAAAATTTTTTAAACATTCCTAAAGAACTACTTAAACTATTTACTATTAACTTTGTAAGCAAAAACGTTTTCAACAAAGTTGGATGACGGCAGCAACATTTACTTAACATGTAGATAAGGCTGATTATGGAATAAACTTAACTATCTGGCAAAACACCTTCACTTTTATTCTCTAAAGTTGGTCCAATTTGGAGTTCTGTGTATTTATTTCGTGTGCTGGTCATACGACAAATGTACTTCATTTGGGACTATGCTATCTACATCTGGCTTTGTAGTTCGTAGTCCACTTTTGGAATCTACCGGAGGAAAAATAAGCAATATAGAAGTTATATCAAAGGTTTTAACACCAATACTGGTTATCGAAGTTAACTTATACTTGAGAGTGAATTAATTAATACTGTGCCTAGTTCCGTTTTTCAATTTTATAACTTTGTAACTAGTAATTTAGTACTTTGAAAAGTTGCATTGATCAACTGAAGTACAGTTAACTATTGAGTGTTTACGTTCCTCTTACTAAGTGATACATGTCATCATTTTGGTACATGAGATCGAATCACTGATGTACAAAACACTATCGAATTTCTGAATAAGTTTTCGTTCAAACCAAGTAATGTGGCGAAAATGGTAACACGTTGGATTCGAATTTGGTCGGACCTAGATTCTTTCCCCGGCTCCAGCCATAATTTATGTTCTCCTTGGTTTCCCGAAATAGCTACAGAGGAATCCTTGGAAGGTTCCTTGCTAAGGGCCATGGTCGAATCCTCTCCTTGTTCCTGTCGTTCTGTAAAGTTGTGAAGAGAATGAAATAAAATAAAAACATTAAATATTGTTGTTCTATAAGCCCCTAAACTACACAAACCTTCTGAGAGGAGGAAGCTCAAAGTTCAAAGAGTCGTGCCTCAGGGTTGCCAGAGCTGGCAACTCGTCGCCAAACTAGCGACATTTCTTGGCACGAGTTGATCGTAATAATGACTTGGCAACTAAGCTGCTAGCGGGCGACTGTTCTTCGATACACATATTATCTAGACATGTATGCAACACACGTGGATTGTATTATTTGAGCAAAATATCAATTTGAATACTTAAATAGGAAGTATTTTCTGCATTGTTTGTAAAATTACCCAGACTGACATTGCGTTAGTCGTATAAATCTATGGTGTATAGGTATATTTTGCATTGATATTATGTCGCCAACGCGCATTCACTTCTACGACGTTGTAATCAATGAGTAAGAGAAAAACCACAATATTTATTTAGAAAATGTTACTTATTCTTTAAAAATATCTATTTATTGGCTTTGCTTATATACAAGGTTAGTAGAACAATGGTTTCTGATAAACATGGGTTCAAAACAAGTCGTTACGTTGCTATACATGGTCGTTTTGAAAGTACCTTTCCATCGTGTTTCTGGAATGTGTTTTCTTTTCGTTATTTTACGTTTACGTAAATAATTCTTTAAGTCTATAATTTAATTGGTTTCTAGCACCTATATATGGCTAAAACAATTTCGTTTACAGCACTACGTTCCCTTGTAATAATGTTATGTTTGTTGACGTGTTTGTAAGGTTATCCCTACAAATTCTCTGAGAAGCGCAAAAATACATGAGAAAACTAGGTAGAATAAAATGTGGTATAGCCTATGGACATTTAGTTAATAATAACACAAATGTTATAATATTCTCGACATGCAGACTGGTAATTAATTAAGAACTGCAGTATTATTTTTCGACACTATGGATAATGTGGTGTCTTACAGTTAAAATATTGGTTACCTGCTGGTAGAAAAATCTGGCAACCCTTTCGCATAAACGTGGCGTACCAACACCAACTTGATAGCAGTCCTGCGCGTTGGAGAATTTCAAAAAGTCCCCCTACACCCTTCCCCGCCGTAACTCAAATAGAGGAAACGAAACATTACCGTAAATGACTGAAGCCTGTGTTCTATGACCTTGAAACTACTGCAGTATAGAAAACTGCTCCATAATAAAATATTAATTGTGCATAGTACGTATATTTAAATAATAAGTATATTACGTTTAAACATGGTTTTAATTTAATATAAAAATTTCACAAAAATAGAAAATTATCCTTCAGTTAGAGCTCTGAAGTTAGTTGCAACGCAGAATCCACTACAGCTTCCTCCGTCATAAATAAGGTTTTCAGACTTTAACTTTGAGCTGCAATTTCGATGATCCCAAGTGCATGACGTCACGCACATTCGGTCACCGCTAATGTGGGAAACATGGCCTTGGCCGGCGGGATTTCTCGGGACGCTCCCACCCTTTGAATTTCGTCATCTTCCCATTTCAGTACTTCACTTCATGTCATATATCAGGGTTCAGCAGTTGCAAAAAAAAAAAAATCCTAGTCAGATGTATGCTCTCAGCGTGTGATGTCCTGCACTCAGGTAGCCTAACCATCCCCTTACGCTATTAATAATTTTATTGAATTTTTTAACATTTGAAACGTTAATAGTGCATTCACGTACTTCTAGAATTAAGTTTTTAAGCACATATTTATAATTGTTGATATATCTTCTTAATTTTTTATTTCCTTGCTCGATTTGTTCAGTTCTTTGTTACGAATTTTCTATGTTTTTTTTTAAAGATATTAGTTTAAGTTTTATTTATTCCCTTATTTTCTCTTGCATTTGCATATTCTTCAATGTTGCCCGTTTAAGGTTGTAAAAATTCTTTACCAGTACTTAAATAATTAATAATCAAATAAGTTATTTGCATAGCGAAAATAATTAACGTACTGAATTGAAATGTTTTCAGAAAAATAAAGAATCTCGTGCCTTTACAAGTTTAAAAGTCTAGTTTGTTTATTAAAAACATTACTATTTTTATCTCCTTAAATGGTTAAAAAAGCTTTATCTTTCTGCCATGTGTGAGAAGGTATCCATCAAAGTCCAAATACACATAGATTGTAACATGCGTTCGAACTCAAACCCTCTTAAGGGCGCTGGACCCGTAAAATTTAATTTTTTTTATATTTGTGCTAAACACTGTTTAACTTTTGCACATTAGATAACATGACATTTTCTCAAACAAATAAAAAGCCCATAGTTTTTGCAAAATTACTCATCGAAGTCACGAAATGGCCATTGCGGTGTGAATAAGAAATGAAAAAAACATATAAGTGGTTTAAAGTGTTTCATATAATACCTTATCCTTTTAGAAAGCCAGACATTTTTTAGGGTTACGAAAATCTGACCGCACGAAGAAAAATATTCAAAAAGTGGGACGTCTCGCAGCCCTATTCATGGACGACGCTGGGATTTGCGTTCATGAAATATCTTCTTGTTAAACATATCGCCGAATTATAACAACATTAATTTTTTTTTCTAAAGGCCTTGTGTTATTACTAAGAAGTTGTGGCAGTTAAATTAAATCTGAACTCGCCATATGAAATCTACAGCATTTTAGAAGGGCACATAGAAAAATTTGCTTTCGTAGTAATTAGTTTCTTCTGATTTTGTGACTTTTTTTATTATATTGTATTTTTTTCTGAATGTGGGAGCAGGTTATGAAACGTAGCGACAACTTCGTAAGCGTTAATATTTTGTGCAATAATTGTTTGGATTTTCTTGCATCTAAGAATTCATCGTTGCGTCATTCAGATTTCTGTGTAGGGTAAACTTATATTCGTTGACAAACAACATTTGAAACATAGTAGTGTTAGGTTATAAAAACTTGGTTTCCTTAGGATAAAGTATTATTTTTATTCAGCAAATAAAGCAAAACGTACCCAATATATATAGTATTAAATTATTACCATAAATAGTACGTAAAACATTCCTTTGACACCTAATCATCACGAAGTAGGTCAGATATGCCCTATTCTTATTTTCGTATTATTGTTATGCTGCCATAATTGTGATGTCCTAAGTCATTTCAGTTGTTTTGAATATCACGTCTGGTTTATTGTTTGCATATGTAATATTTTTTTTTGTATATCACATAAGTTAATTCAGGCTTTGTTACGAGATGTTTGTAGATGGAGTTACGGAGAAGTTATTTTGGGATATAATTCCGACCGTACCCTTCTACTTGGTACGATAATCTCAGTATAAATTACACTTCGTGCGTTGGTTTCCTTCTACAAAACTCTTTCTTTGCATACATTTGTTATGAGTACCGATCAATATTGCTAGCTTTTCTCTACTGTTTTATTGCCCGGTTTATTTTCCTCGGACGAAATATTGCTGCATTGTCCTACACCCATGACACCCCTATTCCAAAATAATTTACGTTTAACAAATTTTGATGGCCGAAATGTAGTTAATATACTTGATTGTAGCGCAAAATAGTATGCTACACGAAAGCTTCAGTCTGCGAAAAATATTGGCGTATAAAGTTCAATAAGCTGTTATCAATGATTTCACTCTGATTTGTTCTTATTTTATTACTTTTCAACCCCGAAGAGATCTAATAACATTTTTACTTTATTTTAGGTACGACCCGAGAATTCCTAAATATTTTGCTCCAGGGACGTGTGTGAGAATAATTTTGTGATATAGTCACAAAAATGTTGCACACTCTGGTTTGCCACATCATCTCACTTGGAAACTTACATTAAGCAGTGTTCTTATTTAGTACTTTCAGAAGCAACCATTTACAAAATTGGCATAAAAATGTTTTACATTTTTCAGTAGGAAGTAATATAAAGTTATGTTTACTATTTTGCATCAAAACTTTTTTAAGAAATTATAATATGTTGAAACGAGACCTTGTACACTCATATTAAACAAAATAATGCTTCGTATAATAGAGCCTTGAGCACATTATTTGTAATAACATGGTACTGAAGTACTTCAAACACTGATGTTACATGCTGTACGCTGTTCTACCCTTCCTTCCTAGATATACCCAGTAATTAGTAATTGTGACGTAGTCTGGTAACATTTTTAATAATATATTTATATTTTGTTTTACGATTCCTCGACCATAACCTTATGATATTATAATATTTTGTCACAATTTTTTAAATTTAACTTAATTTAACATGTTTTACGAAATTTATCAGTCTGAAATTGTTTATTAAGGCCATCGCAATAAAAAAAATAACTGGCAGATTTTTAAAATTTATTTAACGTGATTTTCGGAGAAAACTCATTATTTTGCCACGATATTTGCGTGTGAAGTAAGATGATGTGTACAACTGTTGTTAATAAAATTTAAATAACCTATTTTATTTTGAATGGATTTGTTTAAGATATCGCACAATAAATTTATCGACACTGCTCATCTTGTCCATGATCTCGGTGTTACCTATTAATTTAATTTATTGTGAGAAAACTTGAAAATATGTAAGTAGAAAATACTAAGGACATTGAAATAATTACAGTTATTATTACATAATTTTTGGAATGTACAGATACGGTGTATAATGTCTTTAGGTGTTAATTTTAAAGTTCAGAAGCAATTAAAAAAAAAAAACTTTACTAAATTCAAGTTTGATGAAATTATGAGTAAAAATTTAAAATGACAAATAATAAATAAGGTAATTATTGAGTGGTTAGTTCCGTAATGTCTACAATAAGACATTTTTAAATAAAATGGTGTACCGCTTTTGTTCCTCTGCGATAACGTGTACGTGGCGGGCGTTTAGCATCTGCATGTTGGATGGGGAAGTTAGTCAGTCGATGCCTGGCGTGATGGGTTATTCACGACACCGTGCGATATAGCGGAGTGGTCCACGTGGTCGTGTTACGCAGCGAGCGCTACCTAGGCACGGTAAATAAATAAGAGGGGTGAGCCTCCGTGTGCTGTAGGGGCTGCCTACTCGCCGGAATTCCAGGGGCCATTCGTGCTGGCCCGGGGGTGTGAGGTCCATTACGAGCCGGGGACCTGCGCTAGTATCGACCCAGGCCATGGTTCCCGCGTGCTGAATCAAGGGGTTGCTACCAAGGGCACCGGATGCTGGGGCGACTGCAGCTTGGGGGGGAGGTAGGGCAGGCAGGGAGAATGGGAGCTTGGCTCCGTTCCAAAAAAAAATTCTTCTCCGACTATAATTCTTGCCTGCTTTTGGAATGAGTCAAAGGTCGCTGCCAGATAAATGTCTCCCCTTTCTGTTTTCTTCGGTGAGTGGGTCATAAGAAAAGGGGGAAGATTGATTTCTCAGGAAATTAGTGACAATGAGTGAGACTGAGTTGACGTTTCCGAATTGTAGATTACTTTATAGAGTAACGAGAGAAGGAAAAAAATTCCAGTAAAACTGCAATAAAAGTTGATGAAATGTACGTCATATATCACTATCGCAATTAAAACTATGACCTGCAGTGAGAACATATTAGTATAGAATTAACAAAAAATTCTTCGGCTCATATAATTTTACTGTAACTTATGTACTTCGTTCCACACAAACCTTTAAACTAAGGATAACAAACTTAACCCCAACTCCTACCCCCCACATACACACACAAAGTTATTAATTATATATATATATATATTTATATATATATGAGTTTCTTTATTTTAGGACGATCTGGTTTTGCTTTTAGATGCACTAATTGTACATAATATTTTTTTACGTCGAACTTAAGCAAATGTTGATATCAAACGATAACATTACTTTACTTCATATAGTAGTAAATGAACAAAGTATCTTCCAACGAATTTCGTGGTTACTTAATTGTTTGCAAAATTCTAAACTATATTTACGTCATCAATAATATAGTAATCATAAATTGTAGTTGTTTACATAAGTAAATTACCATTGATCCAACCGCTGAAATAACAGAATTAGTTTCCATGAAAACAACCCTTACATATGAACATTTATTGACAAAAACCGATGTTAACTCCCTAAGTCAAATGCATTTTTCCTAAAAGAGTTCACAATATTAAACCTACCGATAAATCAGAGAGATGCACAGAATATGTAATTTTACCACCAATTCAACGCAAACACTGAAATTTAGGATTTTAAAATTTGATTAATTTTAAATACTACCTTTGGTTTCACGAATATTTATCGTTGTTAATTTTTTTTCACCAAACGTTGTCGATTGAACAGAGCAGGAGTTGTTATTATATATTATTCTAAGTTTTGCTCATTTTTTATTTTAGACAGTTTCGGTTACATAGATTTTGCGTAACTGACAAAACAAATTTAATATATTAAGTGACTCTATTTCTTTGCTTTGACTTTATGATAAATAAATATATTAATAACTGAGTAACACACTCTTTGTGATATTACTATATACAAAACTATGTGTAATGACAATCACTTACGCCGGTTTTGAATTTTCGGTAGCAAATGTTCTGTTATTTTCAGAAATTTTTTTCTGGAATACTTTGCTGGTTGTTTCACAAATATTTTTGCAGGCATTCAATGGATAGTACTTTGATTTTATCTTTTTTTTTGCATTCTACTCTTAATTGCAGTTGACCAATCATCAAACGACTAAATCTAAAACGTAACTGACTCACATAAACGCCAAACTTACTCCTTTAATATTGAACACTATTACCTACTACTCTTTTAAGGATGATCTGGCGTTCATGCAAAAGTACACCCTTGGACATTTAACAATACAAAATATGCATTAAATAGACACGTTACTTATAATTATTCAATTTAATTGATGATTTATTTGCTTTACATTTATAAATGAATTTAGGTTAGCAATCTTGAAAAGTCAACAGTTTTCGGGCAGTAGAGTGGAGATCTATAATTTATAATCCTGAACACTCAGATATTACTACATTAAATTACAAATTTATGAATTACCCGTACTGTATTTTACAACGGTTTATGGTGTTATATATTTTGGTTACTCTTTCATCCTGATTCAAATCATCACAATCAAATAATTATTCCAATGAGATATGAACTATGTTCCCTTCGATTTTTTTTTTTTTTTCGCTGAAACATTTTAAAGAAAAGCATGGTTATTTGTGTAATCCAGAGCTTAACACTTCTTTTACAAGCAAGCGTCATTTTTATCGCTCCAATTACATAAATATTTTAACGCATGAATGTTATTTGCGTCAAAGAAAACAGGGTTATTAATTTTGTCGAAACTCCTGCTGTTGTCTGCAGTGCGCAGGTTGGTAATACGCGTATTAGGTAAACAGTGATTTCGAAAGTAATTATTTAAAAGCAACCAAATTATATCGAAATCCATGAACTGCTACATTTTTGACACGAAAATGTATTCATTTGTAGCCTAAAATTTTTCGTAGATTAGCAAAAAACCTTACAGTTTATTTTCAAAGTTTTTGTGCCCAGAGTATCTTTAAATTTGTTATGAAAATAGTCCAAAATAATCCGAATTTATTTCCTCGAACGGAATGTGAATTATTTCGCAATAAAACTTACATGAATTTGTTTGCTGTGTTGACTGGAGAATGTCTCAATTTTGACGAAGCAATATGTCAAAAATTGTTTAGAGCTCTGCTCTAATGGGAAAAATCTACCAAATATGGTAACGTATAGGTGAAGCTGGCTACAGTAACGTCAGGTAAACGCAAATTGCGGCCAGAATATACTTATATCAGAGACCGTATTGGTGTAAGAAAATTAAGTTTTCATGCCAAATATGTCATGGACAACTTTAACAAATTGCTGTGCAATTTGGAACTAACAACTTTTATACGTTGAGGAGTAAGAATCGTTATTTAATTTTATATTTTAATTGCATTTTATATTCTGCGAATTCAAACATTTTTAAATATCGTGATTGTACAGACATTGTTAATGTTCGCGACAGTTTACTAAAAAACACTCTAATCAAGAGGAATGAACCGAGAATCGATCACGGGGACTTTCAAATACATGTCCTGTGTTGTAACATTACTTAGTCCTTATGTAGATTGTCTATTTATACTATCTAGAACTTTTTTTTAAGTTCATTGCTACATACATTTGATCTCTGGCAACTATATAACACCATACATATTTTTACTACACGTGCATTATGCATTAAGCAACAGTTTTTAACATTCAGTTATATTTCTCTTAGGCCTAACATTTTGTGGACAGTAATTTATTGTGTACGAAGGCAACTTGGTTTTTACGAACGTGTTACATTATTCAAAGCTGGCAATAAAGTTCTTTGTTATGTTTAAATTTGGGGTTCTTCTCTTAAGTTATTTGGTAAGTTCAAAGTAAAATACAACTTCCTGATCTCTGCGTGCCATGTTAAGGGTGTTCCCGTGGCAAACATTCAAAATTTTATATTTACTTGGCATAGTGTTTCCTTTATAGACGTTACCTGTGACTACATTTTACACTTGTAAACATTTTTTAGCTCACATAGTTTCCCCATAACGGTATGCCAAAGTCAGAATTTGCAAGTTACAGGAACATAGGTTTAACGAAATCCAAGCGACTAACTTGCATGAAACAATTTACACTGAAATTAGATATTATGGGCACCATGCTAACAATTTTAAAAACACACAGCAAAGTAATTTTGTCGTTATTAAAAATTACCATAAATGAAGTAATTTTTCGTCATTTTCGGATTTTTTTTTAAGTATAAAGGAATTACATTGTATGTTTTTAAATCTTTGAGCATAGTGCCAATATTATCTTATTTCAGTGTAAATTATTTCATTCGAGAAAGTAACTTGGTTTTTGTTAAACCTATGTTCCTGTAACTTGCAAATTCCGACTTTGACATGCCGCCATGGGAAAACTAAGAGAGCTAAATAAATTCCTAGAAATGGAACATGTAGTCAAAGCAACGTCTATAAAACTAACACTACGCCAAGCAAATATAAAATTATGAATTTTTGTCACGTGAACGTCCTTATGGCAGCCGCCTGCTTGTGGTGTAAACAGCGTTGCAACGTGCTAGCAGAATATTTTTTTTTCTAAGAAACTTCTAAACGTCTATCTTATGTACGCATGTAGGAAAAGAACAGACACTTCAAACGACTTCGGAAGGGTAGTTTCAAACCACCACGTTCATTAGAAAGATGATTTTACAGCCCCTCAAAATGACTAGAAGTGTCATTTTCAAACTATTCTATCCTAACAACTGCCTACGGAATTCGTGTGAAACTATGATAGAAAGGTGAACTGGACTTTACTTAAAACTTTACGCAAATAAGAATATGAGGTCACAAATGAAAGTGTCAATCAGGCGAGTGATCTACGATGCCACTGCACGCCGTTTCAGTGTCTTGCGGTAGAGGTGATACCGCACCAGATGAGCAGGTCAACTTCGCCCTTGGCACCATGCTTCACTCATACAAACACACGGCCACCAGGCGGGCGCCTTAAGTAGCAGTTGATGACGTCACTGTCGAGTCACCGGGCTGCCGCACACGGGACATATACGTAGTGTCAGCTCGTACTTCTATTGAGTTTTCATTGGTTTAGAGCTAGGAAGTTTAATTGTTTGCACTCCATTTTTTTCGTTTCTTAGGAGAGTATTGTTGGAGTTCTTGTAATAGAGGTTTGTGTCAACAGCTCCCAGGAAAGCTCAGTTCATGCTGTAGCTGCCGTAAAGTGGTACGTGACACGACGTATAAAATCCTTATTTTACTGTAACTAGAAACTTGTATGCATTAAAATGGACTTGAGACTCCTCAAATTCGTTGACTACGCAAAGCCGTTACAAACATGCCTTTATAATTGTTGCTATGGGAACATGGAATAAACAAAATAAATGGCTGTGCACTAAAAAATTAACAAATATCCAAACAGCGACATTATGAACGCCTCAATTCTCAACGTTTATTAAAATAAACTAATTATAAACAGCGTATTTGGTGCACACGTTCCAACGACTGGATCAATGTACCACAAATAGAAAAGCACTGAGCTACATTGCACATTACGCAGTCCGAAGGCGTTGAAAATAACCCCTCCCTATGTAATCCTAAATGAAATTTTTTTCAATGGAAGATCTTTAGTATCTTTCTGACGATAATGTTTCCTTATTATACGTTTATTAAATTTGGACCTTATTTCAACTTGTTTTCGTGGAACATATCTAAGCCAAAAGGATAATGATTTTCGAACATACAGAGAGATTAAACACCGTGCAAGACTAAATATGAACTCGGCACAATATATTAACATAGTTGTTAAATACAACACGTGTAGACATACGAAAAATAAGTATTGAATTAGAAACATTAATTAACTCAATGCTATTAAATTTAAAATTTGTAGTATATTACTTTGATGTTCTATGTGTCCACTTGTCTATGAATATTCTTGGTGTTGAATTTACTTCTGTTACTGTTATACAGTTAAAAAGTATGTCTTTATAAATATTTAAACAAGTTGGTATTTTGCCGCAGTATCGCATGTAGCGTACGGATTAAAGGCACATTTAATTTTTTTTATTCGGCTATAATTTTGTCTTTGCGATATTTGGTCTTCGTTTCGTATTCTTCTGGAAGTTACGGTTGTTCAAACGACGGTGTGTTCCATAGTGAAACTTACATATTATTGAACACCTCTATATATTTTTCATTCGTAAGGCGTTTTGTAGACTCACTTAACAAAATGTAATAACATTTACCTACCTCGATTAACATTGAAAAGCGGAAAGTATTTTCGTGACCTGGGAGCACAAGAGCAGGCTGCAGGACCAGCCGCTGGATGAACGATGACGTCATGACGTCATGCTTGGAGGCAAGCGATAACATGTAGCCCGCTGGCCACTACCTGTCTTAAAGCCATTTAGACCAACGATAACATTGCTAATAACAAGTGTTTTCAAGAAAGTAAATAACAATGTTGTGAAAATGCTTGAAGCATGTTTGAAAATGTTTGACTTCATGTTATTAATATCGTTGCTATAATTACGTTCTTAACCTCGTTAATATTCATTGAATATACGTTAACAATTAGTTTCTAACACTTTGTTCATGACATTTGTTAGTAACAAAAGTTATGCAATTTAGAAACATGTTAATAACTTTGTGACAAAAATTGTGATAACATTATTTTCCCGACACATTCTAGGGCGGTCTAGGTCAAAAAGATGTTGGTAACAAATGTTACTAACAATGTTATCAGACATGTCGTAGGCATTTTTGTCATCAACATTGCTATTAACTTCCGTTCAACATTCTTACAACTTTGTTAGTAATTTCGGGGTTTTCAGCAATGTTAATAACACATTTGCTATCAGTTTTTCTATAAAAAAAGCATACCAAAGTTTAAAATTAGTTGATAACGTTTATTGTAATTAACATTTTGTAAGTAACATTGTTACTTTAATTTTTTCGGTGTAAACTGGCCTTAATACAATTACTGTGTACCACCCACTTGTACGGTTAGAAGCCAATGGTCAACCGATTGCTGCCAGTGCTTGTGTATACCTGATGAATCTAAGCAACTGTAAGATGAATCCGCGAAATTGACAAACTTCTAAATGTAAGTAGAGACCAGAACTACTTGCAGGTTCACTGACCTGTAGACTAGCCTTAACGAATGTACATTATTGACAAACAGCCTTACAGGAAGTCTTAAATAAATTCTAGGCCACCTGCATAAGTTACACTAACTTACGATTGTCTGAATTATAGCTTCTATCGTACATTTTTTTTTTTTTTAATTTTTGCTGCTTTACTTAGGAAACCATTTTACACTTACAAAAACTAATAATTAAGTAAGTTTTCTCATAATGGCATTTCAAAGTCAAAATTTGCATGTTTTACATCTTATCCATCGCGACAATGATCATATTGGAGTGAAACAAACCACATTGAGACTACATGTAACAGGCTACTGCTTGAAGTATATAAAAATCCATTACAAAACAATTTGTACATAAATAAACATAAATAAATTAGGCAAATATTAACAATTTCAGGAATATTTAAAAAATTAAAAATTATTTCCTAATGGGTTTTTGTGTACGTCAAGCAGTAGGCAGTTAAAAGTTTTTTTTTTTTCGAGGTGAATTATTTCTTACCATTGCGTAAATTTAGTTTTCGCGGTGGATAAGAAGTGATAACATACATATATTGACTTTGAAACGCCGCTTTGGGAATAAGGCTGGGCTAATTTATGTTTGTTAGAGAAAAATGTACTCCCAGGTAAGTCTGAATAACTAGCAGTAGTGCATACAAATTTAAAATTACGATTTTCCCCACTGGAACACCTTCAATGGAAATGCATAATTTCCAGTTCTTTAAAGATATAAGCGAAGAGCTCCTTCACAGGCAGGCAGATCGGCCGTTGATGCAGCGAGTCTCGCCCGAGTTTGTAGCGTGGAGCTGCTGGGATGTTGTCGGCTTGTCAGGAGCAGACAGACAAGGCCTGTATCTCCCGCATATGGGTTATGTATACTGCGCCTGCAGTTCCAGCCAGCATGTGTCACTGTCACGACTCTAGTCCGGGCAAGCCGTGGGTGACCCATCTCCCCTCTACTCCCCGCAACTGTACACGGCATTGGATTGGATGGATACCTGCTCCCCCTCTGACACAAACAAATGGGTCGCGATACTGAATTTATCACTTACAACTTGCTACGAAAAAAATATTATTATTTTATCGATACCTTCGTCCAAGAATTACGAAAAATAAAATTTTCTGTGACTGTCAGAAGAACTACACTTCTTCTGCTACCCTTCGAATTTCGTACAGCCATGAGAAAAACTGGTAAGGCGATGGAAGAAGACATTCATCTGTGTATAGCTGAGTCGGGCGCTTTCGGTAAGTGTGAAATGAATCACATGGCAGATTCTTGAGGAGTCTATGATAAACGGCAAGGATGCTGGAATTAGGAGTCTGCAGTAGCATAACCGTATACAGAGGGAGTTGTTAATTGTCATGTTGTGGACAAATTTGCAGAGTTATGTGATTGTTATGTGTCTAACGGAATGCATCAGCGAAGTTTGCCTTGGGTACAAAATTAATTGGTGCGAAGTAAGTGTTGTTACGGGAATGTAACTTAGAGTAAAAACAGGTGAATGAAGGTGTCCCACTTGTTGGAAGAGATATCAAAATATCGTGTTAGAGAAAGAAGCGATTGCGTTGTAAGAAGGCGTAAATAACTTCATATACTATCACATAAACTTTTCATATTTAGAGTGACGAATTTTTGGCGAAAAAAAAAATTCTTTACAAATTAGTTTTAGTGTCTTGTCTGTACACGTACACCTTTGCATCATGGTTGGTCAGTGATTGGTACTGTGCGTGACAGAGACGAGCTGCCCTAGTCATGGTGAAGGAGGGGTTGGGGTGGGGCTTGAGAATTCCTGGGAAAACCAGTCTCGTTTACCTGTTCCCAGGCAGTTGTGAAGTCGGGCGCGAAAACATCGGTCGCGTGTTTTACCATGACCGAGGATAGTTGAAACATGATATCTGGGTTTCCTTTCTTAACAGTACTAATTTGTGCTGATAAATTATATTTTCTATTTATCTTTATTCAAGAACCTGAACGTACTTTATGGGTTAGTATACTATTTTTGCCGTGGCGACAATAAAAAAATAAACGTAATTCGTAGCAAAGGATGTACAATCATAAGCAGTGAAATACAGAAGTGATGACGAAGTAGAACGACATGCTGTATATCATTAACAGTAGGCTAAATCAAGCAACTCTTCGCGCGGATTTTTACACGGACGTTTGTGTAACAACTATAAAACTGATATCAAAGTAAAATAAAATTATAAACGAAACTGATCACAACAAATTATTATCTACAACTGGGGAAATTTTTACGGGAAAAATACACTTCTTTGAAACTAGATGATTTCGACAAGTGCGTAATTAGAAACACTACCCACATAAGTATGTGCATGAGAAGATAGTCCCAATTATTCAAAAACTGTTGCCAATAATCAAAACCGATACTAATTGGTTTAGTCTTTTTTAATTAATTTTGTTATGTAGCTTTTTTAAAACATCCAAATCCGCATGATTTTAACGAATTATTGAAATTATTACAGTTACAAAATTTATTTTATTTTGTACTTTTTTTCTGTCTTGTAAAAAATTGTTTCATAGCGAACCCAATTTCAAAGAATATGGTCGCAACAGTGTTTCAATATCGGTTATCATTTTCAATTTAAAAATTAATTTTCAAAAAATGATAAATATATAATTAAATGATGAAGCGTAAATAACTATGTTACGCCCAACAGAGCACTAAGTGTATTCCAGTGTGTAAGGTGCAATATGTATATATATAATATATACATATATTATTGATCGTGTATAAGTAGAAGCAAATGTGTTTTTGTTTTCAACGATAGCGCGTCATGGGCTTCTAGCTCAGACACGGTGACGCCCCCTCGCCTTCGCTTACCCGCATATTGTAGGGAGCTCAGGAGAAGGCAAGGCTCAGGTATGCGGCTGGTGGTGGGGACAAGCGGAGCGCTATGAGGCCCCCACCATCACCCTGCCGTTCTGCCTTGCCTTCTCCTCAGTTCCCAACAATACCTTCCAGTGCCGCTCGTCTCTGTCATGTACAGTAGTCGTAACTCTCACTTGTATTGCTAGTCTACTGACAAATCACAGATGTATTGTACCACAATACATTATCCTGAATGGTGTAGTAAGACTAGAGACATGTCTGAACAATGGCATTAAGGCATTTTAAAACAATAATGCAAAAAAAATATATTTTCGTAACAAATTCGTAGCTGTAATTATTATTTATACCCTATGTGGTATTGTGTTACTATTTTTAAGTTATAATTGGTATAGACTACTACTTTTCACTTGTGTACACTATATAGTATTTAAATTTTTTTCTGTTGCTAAATTTTACATATTGTGTGTAGTGAGAAGAATATTTTTTAAGAAATGAGCACAAAAAAATCTGACTGTATTGTTTGTAGAAATAAACTGAAAAAAAAGCATATAATTCTGTTAGGATTACATAACATACACATTGAAACACACTGAAATTAAAAAAAAAAAAAAAAAAAAAAAAAAAAAAAAAAAAAAAAAAAAAAAAAAAAAAAAAAAAAAAAAAAAAAAAAAAAAAAAAAAAAAAAAAAAAAACATTAGTTCCTTTTTACAGGAATTTTAATTCGGTAACATATGGTAAAATTTTGCATACTTTGTTTATTTTAAATAAATAATCGATACACTAATTAAATATTGCCTAGCGCAATGCTTGAACGCACAAAATAATATATCTGAGAATGGTAAAATATTGCGGGCGTACCGCAAGAAGGTTGGTATCAACAAAAAAAACACGTACATAAATAACAGAAATGGAAAGGTACAGATGGCAATTGACAGTGTAGATTTTCGGAAACCTATTCGAAAAAGTTTGTGAACATAATTGTTACAGTTATATTTTGCAACTCATAGTCCAGCTAAACTCGTATCAATTATATCGACCCTTGAATTAAGAGTCTTCAAATCATTCTGTCGCAAAATTTCAAAAACTGTGATAAATGAAACTATTAATCGGCTAACGTTGTTTGATATTACCGATACATAAACCTTATTTAAAAAATTAATGTAATGTCATTCACCTTCATGCGGAAAATATCATGTGCATGTCACAAAGGCAGGTAAAAGATTTTCGCTATTTTTGTAGTACCCGGCCGTTTAGAACACTGTATTTTTGTACGGTTTAGTTCATTGATGACACTAAACAATGTTTTAAAAATAGTGGGTTTGAATACTTTGTCAATATCTTGCAAAAACAAGTATTGGAAGTGTGGGTTTCAAGTGGGGATAGAATGAACTGAGGAATGTTTTGGATTACCGTACACAACTGTCATCATTTCCAACAAATATTTGGCTTCTTGAATATTCCGGGAATTTTCGAACATCTAGTACGCATGTATAAACTTCTTTTTTTTTTTATATATATACAGAAGTGTGTCATTCATGGTCACAACTAATTTCAAGCGACACATTTGCGCAGGAAGGTCGATGATGTTACGAGGCCAATGCCAGCAAGATTTTGGTCTTAACGTAATTTGGAGGTCTTCGGAGCGGCGAAATTAATTACAGGTTTCCCTGAAACCGTGATAACGCTACCCGAGTATCTCGCCGAAACGTGCTGCTTAACTCCTGAAGTATCGATCATCGTGTACGATCCTTGGTGGTTAAGTAATTCAGAAATTAGGTCCCGTTTCTGTGAGGAGCAGAGCAAAGTACGCAGGCAGGCAATGTCGATAACAAGAGAGCCACCATGTTGAAAATTCGCAAACTTAATTAAATAAACAAACAATAAAATTTGAGGCATAAAAATAAAAACACGCTTTTGTAGCATTAAGATCAAAATGTTCAAAATAATATACAATTATTCAAATTGTATTAATTAGCCTCCCAATTCATTATAATTTTTACCAATCAGTTTAAGGTTGAAAAGATATTTCCTTGCCTTGCTCAATGACAGTGTTCTAGCGTATCACACGTATCATTTTTCACCCGAAATCGTTTAACTTAGCTCCTCTTGTTAGACGTATCTACGAAAAGAACTCACATTTGAAAAAAAAAATATATCTTTTGTAATTTTAGAAATTCGGCACAATTTTGAGAAACATGAAATTCGGGCATCTCAGAAAGACTTAAAAATATTTCTTAAGCAACTTTAACTCTGAAAAAAAAAAAATACGACCTGAATTCCCAGGGAGGGAGGTACTTGCCTCCCACCCAGGCGATCCGGGTTCGATTCTCGGAGTGCGAACCCAGCCGGACGATGCCGCTGGTCGGCGGGTTTTCCAGGGGATCTCCTATTAACCCTAGCCCATTCATTCTGGCGCTGCTCCATAATAACATAAAAAAATGCCTCCCCTCGCCAGCACTAAATACCTTAGATGTTGGTTGCTGACCAAAATTTCTTTACTCACTCTTCACGACCTTAATTCGTAAATTGCAAAACGATTTAAATGTGCGAACCTTAACATCATAATATATCAAATGAAAATGTTACTGTCACCGCCTTAGCTCTCATAGGAAACGGTCTGCAACGAAAACCTTGCGAACCAGTTTGACGCGCTGTGAATAGAGGCGATATGCTTCTCGTCGAGCGTGGTACTATGGCTCTTATCGTTCCACTGTTCCCACGCTTCAAACGCGGAAATTTGAAACCGGTACAGACTCCTCTTAAAATAATAATACAGTTATTTACCAAAATATTAACTTTACTGCAAAAGAAGTGTACCATGCTTTATATTCGACGTCTAAAATTTCCATCGTTTGCTGTTCTAAGCGTAGTGTTATGGATAGCAAGTAGAGATCCCGTCCACTTGATTTTACATTAAAGTTAATTCTTTGAGATAAATACATTGATGTTTTTTTTATTTGCTACGAGTCCGCGAGTATAAAATTGTTCGTAATAATTATTTTAAATGTGAGTTAAACACGTCTGTTATACGATCGTTGGAAGATGGTTGGGTTGGCATTAATGTCGTAGAAATAGTACTTCAGTATAGGCCTTTGTGAACAGCGGCTAAAATATAGAAAATCGTTTAAAGGAATGTGTACGTAATGAAATTAAATGTATATTTACATTTAGAATATGTTACAATATTTTAGAGGTGACGTAGTTAATGGCGGCGATAAACAATGAACTTCGGCTTGCAGTGCAGCCTTACAATATTATTGTTGACGTTTGGCGGAAGGTTACATAGTTGGTGTGAAAATAGATCCAAGATAGAAGCAGGGCTTCAAGAAAGTATGAAGTTATCGTACGACGGGTATAGAAAGCTTTTTTTTTACAACTTTTATTTGGTACTGTAGTACATGTCACTATTCCCACTGTGGGTTCTAATTTAGAGAAAACAACACTGTGGTGTTTGGTAATTGAAATGGCCTTACAGAACTACCACACTTATCGATAATATGTAATAAGCTTAGATTAAGGTTACCAGATCTTTTAATAAGCATTGTGAAGTTTCATCGAGATTAATGAGTTATCAAATTGCATACATTCCTTTTAATTAGATTTTCGTCTTTATTTACAATAAGCCAGCAATATTATTTCGAAGACAGTAAATGTCACTTATTTGTCTTTGATTCACAGTAATATCCTTGTCTCATTACATTCACATGTACATTTTTGTTACCTTTAGCGAGAGTTAAAAATAGCACAATTCCCTCACATTCGTGTGTGACTTGTGACCTCATTACCACTGACCAGACAGTGATTTCTAACACAAAATTTTCAAGATACCGACGAACATATTGCAGTTATTTCTGCGGACTAAATCAAAAGAAAAATAAATTTCCGGTGCCAGAACGATTTGTATTAATATTTTTGCAGAAGCCTCGGTCATGTTCGCTGACAAACGTTGAGTCATCCATAGCCGTCATGAAAAAAACTAATGTTACTTACGTTTTTTATTTATTTGCTACATCCAGCTACATTAGAGCGTATCTCGTGCCGATTACCTGCTAACTGGCAGTAATGTATCGTGATTTGTGTTTGTATGTTTGTACTTAAAGCTAATTATTATTGACCCGGATATTTCATACTATAGTCACGGGAGCCTTTAAGTAAATTAAGAAACGTCAAAAACGTATATGTGATGGAATTGTATCTTAAATTATAAAAATTTTGTCAAATATTTCAAGCTAGTTTCAAAATAAGAGCAAGTTGAAGAACAAGTAATGTCAGCAATGTACGTCAGATAATCACGCAATGACAGGCGATGTCGTCGGCGTTCATGTACACTGTTGCCATGTTTAAGGCCGGATGTTCCTCCATACGCTCATTTAGAGAAATGTATTTTTAAATCCTAACGGGAAACAAAAATCTTTAAATATTTCTACATATAATTATGAAATTTATTTTGTTACGCTACGTAATTTTTTCATTGCTCCGTCACCCTAATTGTAAAACCTCATAACTCCATTTTTTTTTTTTTTTTGCCTTTTTGTGTCTTTAAATTGTCTGAACTATATGGCATGTCCAAAATTTGGTTTCAAAGTAAATGTATAGAGTTCTTTTATTATAATGGTATGAAAATTAATGTTTTAACTCACTACAGAAAAAATAACTGTCTTTTCTCTCTTTCTTTCTGCATTCATACAAAATGGAGTTACGAGGTTTTACAATTAGGGTGACGAAAATTTGCCTAGTTAACAACTGAAAGAAGAAGATTTCTTAACGTGGAATAATAACCTGAAATATATAATTTTAGCTTTGGCAAACAGTTTTAACTATTTGCAACAAATCTATGTGGCTAAAGTAGCCACTAGTAATACGGGAGCGATAAGCGCGACGCATTAATACGCATCACACCACATCCTTGCATTTAGGTGCATTTATAAAATACGCATTTGGGGTGCAACACACTCTCCCACGGATATCCCTCTCATTAGATATTTATTTATCTAGGTGCACGTGATTTAAATGATTTTTTCTCTTATCAGACATTCAGTGTTTACACTATCCTTATTTTTAATACGTAATATTGAAAATTAAGGTGTATTGTACACTCGCATACATTTCACAAGGTTTTCCAACAAGACTTTCATATCTTAAGAGGGCGTGGTACGTAATTCAACGCTAAAAGCATTAATCTATAACTGTAGGTTTCTTGAAGCGAATTTGAGAAAATTAAACAGTAGCGATCCTAGACAGTAGTTTTAGCCAACGTCTAAAACAAAATTGTTTCCAGTGTTACGAACTTTTGAGGCACAATCTCTGACGCCGGAACCTCGTGCATTTAATTACGGCGCAAGTAACGAATTAGTAATTTTGAATAAATATTTACTCATAAAGTTGGCAAATACCGTTATCTAGGATTGTCATTAAGTATTTTATACACATTGGCTTCGAAAAAAGCGTAGAAATCAATTGACATTTTCAGCGTTTATTTATGTACTACGTACTTTTAAGCGGACCACAAATTGACCATATTCGCCATATTCGGCCGAGAGAAAGTAACCTTTAAAGACTATTTAAGGGCCTTAAGCAGATATACGCAGTTCTAATAAGGTCAAACTGGGTACAAATGTTTGAAAAGTTACTTCTTTGTGGATACGTTTCAAAGATTACTCTTTCAAACCAAATTCATTAGACATTTTTCTCATACATTTGAAGATGCGCTAAATGTTTCTTAGCGCAAGAAAATGTTTTGCCGGTAATCTTAGACAACTTCAGTTCATCTGTTTTTCTCTGTGAAATAACTGCTGTAGATGAGTTAGTTTGTACAATGGTTTGATTAAATGAGAACAGTTACACCTCGGTTTACTTTTCGAGGCATGCGAACTTCACTCCGACGACACTCGAGAAACAATGTAACTCTGCATTGGATAACCTCGCTGTTATTCGGAAACTACCATAATGTATTATTTAAGAAACTTTTGGTACCCCTAATAAAACTATTTTATTTTGGTTAAGATATTTTCATAATTTTCTTATCTTAAGCATTTTATATGGACTGAGTGATTGGTAATATTCACATTTAGATATATTTAGGGCGGTTTTTCACTCTTGGTTAACAATACAGGAAAATGTTGCGAAGCTATTGAAAAAGTCATAGAAATGATTAATTAACTGTTGAAATTCGTTCACGCTGTACAGAGTGTTGCAAAATTCCATGTCAATATTCTACGAAAACAATCCTCACGTGTAAAGGAACAAAAAGTGTTGTATGAACGCAGGTCCAAAAACGCACCGTTTCTGCGCTACAGTTGGCATACATGACGTATGGTTGATAGCGCGCTGGCAGGATCATGTTGCTGTGTCACAGTTGTTCATACTGTCTGTGTGTTAGTGGCGTAGTGTGTGGCATAGTAACATGTTATGTACTGCGGTAATGATGCCCCACAGCAACATGATCCTACCCGCGCGCTATCAACCATACGCCATGTATTGCCAACTGTAGCGCAGGAACGGTGCATTTTTGGACATATGTTCGCATAACATTTTTTGTTCCTCTACACGTGAGGAATTTTTTCCCTAGAATATTGACATGGAATTTGCAACATGCTGAATGCATATATATGTTGTAAATCACATAGCAGTTCACCATTATACTAATATTTTGTCGTCAACTGCAATCGCTATTCGAAGAGTACAAACGAACAAACGGAAAAGGATGTGATTGTAAGTTATTAATCAGCTGAGAACTAAAAGCCCATGCTCACTCTTTCCGCATTGTCTTCACAACATTCGTGTAGCTGCAAGCGCCGAAGCCACATGTTACACCATCAAGCCCAGCCATGTCTCAGCATTATATCGCCATTATGACCAACTTACTTAACTTCTCAGTTATACCTCGTTCTGGTTATCGAAAATGTAGTATTTTCTCGACAAAGTTTAAATACATTTACTAAATCATCACATTTGGACCTATTATCATGTAACGGATATCAGAAACTAAACAGCAAAATTATCCTCAAAACTAACATACTAAGCACACGGGTATTTTGTCTGAAAACGTTCGATGTTGGTACTTCACCAGGAAATTACTTCCTGACCTTATCTAGTTTCAGCCGCCTGGTACAGAGGAGGGTATAGTGCAGCTGTGGCGTGTACCGAAAACAATTTTTATATAAATATACTAAGTAACCGAACCTGAGATTTTCCAATTACACTTTTGGGCTTAAAAATTAGCTGTATTTCCAACTTGAAAACATTATTTAAATAATTGTTTCTCGTATATAAAAATTTTTTGGAGGTTATTGTTTACCACTAGTATTTTACAGTGAACATATTCTAATATTTTTCAGTTCATATAACACAGAGGAATCTATAATAGTCCTACCTGCACTATAAGAATGTTGAACACATTTTCAACGTGTATTTTATCTTTCATATTTTTAGCACATATTGGCTGTCTTGTACTAAAATATTTAAGAATTTATAAATTTATTGTAAGGATTTCAAGTGTTCATTCAATAATATTCTCCCCATCGTAGGTCGAAGTAACTTCTGAAGACGACGTTAGAGACGTTAGACGTTCGTGCAGTTAGACAACGGCTTTATTCGCTTGAAACACACCGGCTTGGTCCCAAGCCAACGAAGTAGACCAGGATACGGTTGGCCGGTTGAAAACCAATCACACGGCAGCAGGAGAACAGTCGTCCGGGAAGGATGCCAATCGGGACTCTCTCAAGCAGCAGTTCTTCCTGATAGCGCTGGACGAGCGACCAGGCTTCGCACAGGACACACATTCCGCTATATCTTCAGTTCAAGTTAGACTCGATAGCACGAGCCAGTGGCGCACACAGGATTTGAGTTTAGGGAGGGGAGGTTTAAGTATATGATTTAACACTTTTTTTTGTTAAAAATACAGGACCTCGAAGACATGCAAAATTTTAAGTATATTAAAGATTTTTCAATACAAACAATTTTACGTAAAGTTACACACTTGTCTTTCTGTAGCTAAATACGTTTACTTTCATGCTACATTATTTCATTCGTATCACAAAACTGTATTTACTTGGGTAACAGCCGAAAATAATCAAATCCCAACATTTGGATACGCTTGTACGAAAACTATGGAACCAAAATATAATTTATTTGTGGGAAATTATTATTAAAGTAATGTGTATTAGTTGAACAGTGTTTGGTACATTTATAAAATTGCATTGGCGTTCACGTGGCAAAAAATTAAAATTTTATATTTGCTTGGCATAGTGTTAGTTTTATATACGTTACTTGTGAATACATTTTCCACTTGCAGAAATTTTTTATCTCTCATAGTTTTCCCATAGCGGCACGCCAAAGTCAGAATTTGCAAGTTACAGGAACGTAGGTTTAACAAAAAGCAAGTGACTTAAGCGAATTAAATAATTTACACTTAAATTATATGTAATGGGCTATATGCTTGAATATAAAAAAAACACAACAAAGTAATTCTATCTTTTTTAAAAAAATTGCAATAAATGAGGTTAATTTTCGTCATTTTCGGATTTTTTTAAAAAGTGCAAAGGAATTCCATTCTGTGTTTCTAAATCTTTTAGCACAGTGCCCATTTTATCTTATTTCAGTGTAAATTATTTCATTCAAATAAGTCACTTGGTATTTGTTATACCTATGTTCCTGTAACTTGCAAATTCTGACTTTGACGTGCCGCTATGGGAAAACTATGAGAGCTAAAAAATTTCAACTAGTGTAAAATATAGTCACAAGTAACGTCTATATAACTATCACTATGTCAAGCAAATATAAAATTTTGATATTTACCACGTGAACACCCTTAACAGTAGTGTACTAGCAGACAGTTACTTGAACTGTCTAAAATGCTATATTTTAGCCACTTCTTTGTCTATTTGTACAATGTTTACAAAATATACTACTCAAGGTCTTTAATCACAATAATTAATAAGTGCATGTTTTTACGCAATGAAAATTCTCAAAAAATTGCAATTATTACATAATTTATTGAACTGAGTATACAACCTGAAATATGTCAGGCAAATGCCTGAAGAGGTATATAATATAAGATTTAAGGTAGCAGAATTTCCAGAAATTAATATATTGAGAACTATGATGAAAAAACTTAAATTTAAAATGGCGACAATCCCACACTCTTGAGGCTCGGCTCCAATCCGTATTGGATTCCTTGAATATATATACATATTTAATTTGTAATAAAATTGTAACACATATATAAATGTGGACACATAATTATGTATCATTTAGTAAACCTTTTTTTATTAAAAATTATTATACAGGATGTTTCTTAAATAACGGGACAAACTCTGCATTCGTGTTCCTCGCGAAAAAACTATGACGAAAACATATTTAGCTCTTTTCACCTAAACGCAATATTAAGGAAGTAATGGGTCTCTGAACTTCAAATATTAATGCAGAATTTTCCCAAAATATCGGAAACTAATTGACTATATAATAATTCTATTGTTTCAGCATTTCGTAATGCTATTGGGACCTGCAAATCAACAGCAAATGATTGTTGATATCGTCCACCCTTATGAAAATAGCAAGGGTGGCTATCCTCTAATTGCATGTAACTTTTTTACCGTTAGGATTTTTGAACATCTGAAGATGGTTTATTGAGTAATGTTACCTGTGTAACAAAAAAGGTCCTCTTGTTCCAACTGTCAAGGAGCGATCGTTTTCGTTCAAATCACAAATAAAACTACAGCAATAGAGTTCCAGAAACAAATGATTAATTGTAGTGTCATGGTTTTGAAACATGTGGGTAACGTTGAATGTGCACCATCGAGAATTCAAGGAACACAACAAAAAACCTACACATGAACGTACTATTGCCTATTCTCTATGTTGTGTATCTCAAGTGCAAAACACAGGATTTAGCATTCTTAATTATTGACGATGTGAAAAAAAAATGTGAGTTTGGATGGAAACCCATCACACGGAAATGGATAGGTGGAAACCCTACTGAAACGTTTAAAACGCAAATATCCAAAAGTTGTGTTTTATTCCCCAAAATGTAATGTACTGTACAAGTTTACCAGAAAGTCATGTTGTATTTTTGCTGTTCATGATACCGTATTCTAGAAAGGAAAATTAATGTGTTGTTTTGTTTAAAAAAAAGTTATGATTCTGTATCTATGAACAAGTATAATTTAGTATCAACGAGTATTAATTGTAGTGGGAAAACTTAAGGTATTAATAATTGTTTTTCACGTATGACGAAATTTCCGATTTGCAAAGCAAAACCTGACAAAACAATGCACTTATTTGTTTTTAAATGTACGAATGTAGTGTTTGCGTAATTTTCCTCAATACGTAATTTTCAAATGGTCTGTGTAATGGACACAAGTGTACAGACTGTGTGATGTGAAACACCAAATAATACCTACTTTGGACAGTTAAAACTTGTTAAACTTATGTTGCTAAATGTGCCGGTAGTCCATCAGCATTGACGTATGTGGCAATCTATAAGAAGCACATATAATGTACCGTATAAGACTTCTTTTTACTTGCCCTGCTTTCATGGGGGTGGCTCGAAAAGGTTAGCACCTAATAAAATACGTTACATAAATAATGTTACGTGTTTATTCCTTGGCATTTCTGTGATACATGCCATAGTCATTAATTTTTGATACAAAGCTGCTAAGTGATTTAGGAAAACATTACGTGAAATGTTCAAAATGACCACCCCGTGTATCTACACGTGCATGAACACGTCTCGTCAAGGATCTGCGAACACGTCCATAAATGCACCATTCTCTTGACGCCATGTGCGAACTCTGGTAATGTCACACCTTCATGGTTCAAAGTAAACCTTATTGATGTATTGTCTTGCATTAAGGGCTAAACTTTTCGAGCTACCCCTTTGAGGGCAGGACAAGTAAAAAGAAGGCTTACACAGACATTTTCATGTGCTTCTTATCGAATGCCACATACGTCAATGCTGATGGACTACCTGTACATTAAGCAACATAAGTTTTGCAACTTTTAACTGTCCAAAATACGTATTATTTTGTGTTTAACAATACACAGTCTGTACAGCTGTGTCCATTACACAAACTATATGAAATTTACGTACTAAGTTAAATTACGTCAACACCACATTCGTACATTTAAAAACAAAGAAGTGCCTAATTTTGTTAAGTTTTGCTTTGCAAATCGGAAATTGTGCCATACGTGGCACGCAATAATTCTGTACCTTAGAGCTTAATCCACGTAAATCATATAAGTAAATATTTACAGGAAAGAGCAATAAACAACCAAACAGATTTCGTTTGCAATATTGCTACAGAAATAATAACATCATCATTATTGTATGTGAATTTATTACAAGTGAGACGAATACGTTCTTACTGGTATTTTATTATTACGTGTATACATAACCGTTTACCATATAGTGGACTTGAACTCATTTGGCTCTGAACACATTTTTGACAAAAGCGACATAAATTTAGGTACACAATTAATTGTATTAATATATTTTGAAAGTTTGGTTGTAATAAAATGCAAAACGTTATTTTTTGGCAGAGAAGTAATAATTTCATTAATAATTATGAATTTCACTTATTTTAACATCAGCTATCAAAGCCAAAATATTTGAATACGCCGTTATACAATTAACTTACTGTAATGTGGAAACATAACTTCACCTTACCAATAACTAATATTTATTGGACCCTAATTATCAACCATGCGAACAAAAACTATTTTTAGTGACTTTGTCTGCTGATTGAAATGTCCACTTATGATGCTTCAGTCTTCCTCTGGGAAGTCTCCAGTTTTTGTGTCTCCATGAGATATTTCACTGAAATATGACACATATGTTTAAGGAATCCACTGTTGGAGTGCCATAAGATGCTTGTATTTCAGTGTGCTGATTTTTTTTTTTTTTTTTTTCATTCTGCTCTTAGCTATGGAAGCGATGCTAGACGAGATAAAGGTCTGCGTTTTATTCTCCTCAAATCAGTTGATTTGAACTCCTCATTAAAATCACATTCTTCTAATAAAGAATTCCCGGTTCAATTATTTCGCAGCTGCTCCCAAAAATCTGATGAGACGAGGAAGGGTAGAATACCTGATTTTGTAAATATCGTTTTAAATAAACAAAATTGTAATATTATATTTATGTAGGTTTCCTTTCGAAAATTTTGCACTGTGTAAGTCAGCAAAGTACATAGCTACAGCACTTATTTTTCTTAAACATAAGAGTGCAAAAAGGTAGTTTAAATATTTAATTGAAGTTATTAAAACTAGAGAACGGCATTGCAAATAAATCTCGCTTATAAAAATATTATATTTGCGATGCAGGCATACACATATCTTAAATTCTGTCAGTGTTGGAACATACCTGGATATTCTGCTGTCAAGTTAACCAAAATATTTGCATTAGAACCCTGCAGTTATAGGCTGTCACGTGATACATCAGTTTTTATTATTAGAATCCTTTAGTACTAAATTGATAAATAACATATTTCTACTGAAAGCGTCCATGTTTCGAACATTACCCACCTTGTTCTGTGTTTCAAACACATCCCTCTGTATTCTATAGAACACATTGATAAATATCACCACAGAAACAACCATACTGCTTATGCATTCACACTTTGTGCTCCAGAGTACTGAATGTGATTATTGCATGACAATTCCTCTGTGCTCAGCTCAAGTGGAGACGAAAGGAACTTAACATGGGTTGTGTACACCAAACATTTATGGCAAGAACAATAAAGGGACATTATTTATATTTTGTTTTACTGGACTTGGTTCCCCGGTTTCAATTCTATTGAGAGCTAAAACCACATAAGTTGAACAAGCGTATTTTGACCTGCAAAATTCATAGAACTATTTTGAAGTAACAGAGCTTACAAAATTTTGGCTCCATAACAGGAGCGGGCTTAGATCATTTTAATTTTCACTTTTCATTGTTTTATTTATTTTGTGGACTGTCACCAGTTTGGCACACATGGAATCGACAAAGACGAGTTAATTCCCATCATAAACAAAAAATAAAAAAAAAATTGGACTTACGTGGTTTTAGCCCTGAGCTACAGAATATAAACATTGATATTCCCCACTACAATTAACACTCTTTGATATTAAATTATACTTGTTGCTAAATACAGAATAATAAAATTTTTTTACAAAGAACACATTCATTTTCCTTTCGCGAATACGGTGTCGTGTACAGAAAAATAATCAAGATGACTTTCTGGTAAACTTGTACAGTAGATTACATTTTGTGGAAAACAAGCAACATTTGGATATTTGCGTTTTAAAGGTCAGGGGTGTTTCTACCTATTCCTTTTCGTGTGATGGATTTCCATCCAAACCCACATTATTTTGTACATCATCAATTAATAATGCTTAGTCCTGTGTTTTGTACTTAAGGTACACAACATACAGAATAGGCAATACTGCGTTCATGTGTAGGTTTTTGTTGTGTTCCTTGAATTCTCGATGGTGCACATTCAACGTTACCCATATGTTTCAAAATCATGATATCACAATTAATCATTTGTTTCTGGAACTCTAGTGCTGTAGCTTCATTTGTGATCTGAACGAAAACGATGGCTCCTAAACAGTTTCAACAAGAGGACCTTTTTTTTTTTTGTTAGACAGGTAACATTACTCAGTAAACCATCTTCAGATGTTCGAAACTCCTAACGTTAAAAAAGTTACATATGCAATTAAAGGGTAACCATCCCTACTGTTTTCATAAGGGTGGACGGTATTAACCAGCATTTGCTGTTGGTTTGCAGGTCCCAGTAGTATTAAGAAATGCTGAAATAATTGTATTATTATGTAAATTTGTTTCCGATATTTTGGTAAAAACCTGCATAAAAATTCGATGTTCAGAGACCCATTACGCCCTTAATATTGCGTTTAGGTGAAAGGTGCTAAACATATTTTCGTCATAGTTTTTCGCGAGGAACACGCATGCGTAGTTTGTCCCCCTATTTAACAAACATCCCGTATATTTGTTCCGAATAATGCTTAACAACCCTATTAGCACAGCCTATCCGTGGGACGACCTTAGGATTCGACATCCATCGTACCTGAGATGATCTCAGAAAGATTATTTTTAAGTTATTTTTCGTAGAGAATATTCGAGCTAAAATACTACCCACGGACATCCCTGGGATATCGAGCACACTTGTTCCTAATTGTTCCCCAAGATCTAATATGTTTATAGAAAATGGTCATCCAAGATGCAAACATACGAACTTCTACGGATGAGTAGAATAATTGTTCTAGTGACAACTTAAGGATTTTTAAGGCTAATGGAAAATACATGTCCATAGGATCTCCCTAGGGACATGGAAAATTCTGATACCAGAGATATCCTCCTGACTATGATGACGTGAAAAGTTCTAATTTAATGTGGCATCCCTAGGATTTTTAAGGTATATACATCATACATCATACGAATGTGAAACTTTCTCAAGCCAAGGTGTTCCGCAGGACCTGCTATGGATCATGCAATCTTTACTTTCCAGAAAATATATTATTTTTCTTATTGTTAAACCCTTTCATTTAACGTTAGATAAAACTGAGTAATTTTAAACTTTTTGGGTTGACTAAAGTATATCGTTCAATGCAATAGAACGAACATATAAACTGAACACACGAAAACTTTTCTTTGCTACCTGTGTACGTCGTATCAACCAACAACTTTGCTGTATTGATTTGTATTGAAATACTTTTACTAGAAACACGATTACAACTTATATTTAAAAACTGTACCCAAATGAATACATAAACTTATTTCTCAAAAGGTAATTCAAATGGGATCAATCGCTTTCCAAATTATTTGCATCTTCGATACATCTAGGATATTCCTCACTCGGAAATTTGAAGGAGTTTATCGCGTAATTTCATTGTAGTTTCCTATTGGCCTGGCTGCTTACTAGAAAGGCAGCCGTCTTACGCTGATTGGCGGTAGGCGTTTCTACCATGTGTTTGGTCAGCGAAACAATTTTGCTGGGTGAGTGACTGAGTTTGATATCCTACAGGTTATTTAACTTCTGTATTTCTAAATATCCTGTTGCAAAATACTAAGGTTAAACACCTCTGAACTGCAAACAAAAATTATGATTGACTTTTCCAGGCCTCTCGATGTTCATCTGTAATCTGGCATTACAAGAGTAGTCTAAAGAGACGGCGCGGAAATGCTTCGAAACTCTGTAATGACTGTGTTGTGTATACCATGAGCTCCAGATGAAGAAAACTAGCGACATTTCTACGTTGCTGCAGCGCAACAATTCGACCGTTTTCTCAGGACGTGAAGCATGTACGTGGAGGACATCTATTTCCTTGAGAAGTACTATTATGAAACAAATTATTTAACCGTTTTCACACAAGAGTTGAAGTGTTTGTGAGGGTGTAATCAGAGATATGCATTTGCATTGGAACTAGTTTTTGGATAATGCTTTGGATGAGGGCTACGGTTTAGTTAAATATGTTAATCTTATTACGGTGGCTTTACTCTACACAGTTTACATTACATATTACTACAAAAGTTATACTATATAATATAGATAGGAGGGGAGTGGCTGTTTAGTTAACTGAGTTTATATTATACTGTATGATAGGTGACCTTTTAGACACTTTAGACCTCACTGTTACACGATGCCGGAGACTGACGAGTGTGTTTGGCTATCGAGGGATGGCGGCACGTCATGGGTCTCGACCCAGGACCATCCTGGCGAGATGGTGACGGTTGGAAGTCTTGAAGAAGGCAGCCCACATTCCCTAGATACGTTGCATTATATTGCCGTACTTCAGTGCAGGTGGTGAGAATCGCTGAGGCCCTTGTCTTGTGCAGCTACTGACCTGACTGCACTGTCGTCGTCATTAGTCCGGTCGTTAGAAATGGGTACCGAAGTATGCTCAGTTGAGCAGCTAACCTAATAGTTCACAAAATAACTTATCTTTGGATTGGTGCTCTAGCACGCATTCAACATCTTCAAAATTATGCTGAGAATCTCAGTTATCTGAAATTGCTGCTGTGTAATCATTGTAATGTTGGTCATGATTAGGATAATTGGTTTCGTTATCCCAAAATGGATGACTCTGGCGCTGTGGTCAATTAACTCACTTGTCACCACTGCGGTCCTAATTTGATTCTCGGTGCTGTCACAACCAAGTTTCGCATGTCGAGAACATGTGTGACTGCCGTTGCCATGCAGGTTCTGTCACAATATTAAAATGCCCCCCACTCTCTGTTTATTACTCTGCTACATTCTTATCACTCTTCATCTTTAAATACCATTCTGATAAGAGCTCCACCTATAAAACTTTCCTCCGAGGGAATTTAAATGGAGAATCAATGTTAAACGTAATAACTTCTTAATTAATCAATCTTAAGGGTAACTCGTTGGTACAGTAATTATTTTACGTGAAATTTTGGGAAGACAAGTGGGATATGAAAAATTCCTATTACCTATTATCAAAAATTAAATATTTAAATCTGTATTCCTCACAAAATTAAAAGCAATAATTTTAAATCCCTTGCATTGCATTACTAAATAAATTTTAACTAAAAGCAGTACTAGCTTAAATGGTTTATCAATAAAATTATCCAATTTTAATTAAATTATTTTAACACTTATGGTTTGTTTAAAGCTCATCGGCTTTGAGGTACATTGACAGAGCCCTTAAGCACTTCCCATAGAGCCATTCCTCTCAGTCGTCGCTCTAAAATTGTGCGCTAACCGACGTTAAACACAGTGTTGCACAGTACCAACCTCTATTTGGAGATGGCTTTCCCTGCGGATCTCCTCCAGTATATTGTGGAGTTGCAACCGCTACCATCACGAATGCAACCGCAATTGATCGGTCACCAGAGACTACCCGTTGTGTCGTTCCACGCCAGCATAAAAAATGCGACATGGTGCATTCCTCCGGTGGCCACGTGACCCCTTCGCTTTTGTCGGACGAGTATGCTGGCAGCACTGCGCCACGTAGCAAAACATTTCATATGTGTTACCGGTTGACAAGCTAATATATTCATATAAGGTGTTCGGGGTAAAATCAGCACTTTTGAAAACAAACTAGTCAAGAATAACAAAAACAATTAATTTACCTTGTTTTTTTTTTTTTTTTTTTTTTTTTTTTTAACTTGTTAAAAAGGATAACATGTTTCGTCCTTTGAAAATAATTGTAAGATTTTAATCGAGAAAATTATGACGCATGCAACAGGTAATCTATGCATGAGTACTTAATCCAAGTCACTAACAATTTTATTGCACTGTCTGTGATATGAACTGCTGTTTGATTTATCTCCACGACAGATGCACTCTATACTACTTACTATTATGTATAGCATGCAATGCGTCCTATGAGTTTTAAGAAGAAATTACGTACGAGAAATTATATTATATGTTTAGGTAGGTTTTAAAAACACAATATGTTGAATCTTTTATTTAAGTAATTTTTCACTTCATTTTAGTCTGTATTATGTGACATTTTGCTATCCATATTAAACAAGCATATTATACCGCACAGACAAACACACAGGCAACAAAGCTAGTTAAATTGCATTGTCATCCAGTTTCGAGCTATGATTTAAGTTTTTAGTCCCTAGGTCATTGGGAATTTAGTTTAAGATAAATTACAAAGTTGGTACCGAACAAGCAGACTGACAAGAATGTGAGTTAAAAAATAGAGTAAAAATGTTGTTTTCTATAGAATCAAGGGTACAATTTTGAGTACGTTGAAATCTATATATGCTGTTCATTACTTTCGCTATTTTGTTTCAATCAAGTCGTATATTTTATATCATCGCTGGAAATAAAAATACGCCTACTCTTCTAGGACCTTAACCGAGAAACTCTTTACTTCGTTAAAGGTGGTTTCACAAGTACACAGATCACTCACAGCAGATGGTCCAGAATTTTCAGAACACCCATCATTTAGTACAACTACTTATGCTCTCGTATACATCGATACAGAATATTCGAGATAAGTCCAACGTTTCCCGTACGGCTCATCCAGGAAAAAACCAGCCTTCTGATCGGTTTTTGTATGTACCGAATCTACAAGAGTTGTGAATGTGTGAACGAGGCTTAACTCAGCCTCCGGGATAGCGTCCTGACCAGTAACTAGACCACATTTATGTATTTTCACATTCCTGACACGAGCGCATATATATCGGTGGTTATTCGTGCGAATATTTTTGCAATTCATTCAATAAAATAATTAAAAACTCAATCACAAGCTATAAATTTGCTGCACAAACAGCAATAATTGCTTTGAACTCTCGTAATTAAATGACATTTTTAGTTAATTTTGCGTGAACTAATTTGCGTCATTTGGTACAGCACATAATTTCTTACTTCAAACGTATGTACAGTTGAATTTTTATATTATAAATATGCAAACAGATATTAATTTCATCTGCCCTTTCACTAGGACTCTCATTGCAGTCGTATTTCAAGGATGAAGTGAATTATTCGCAAATTTACTACCAGTCAAACTGGAAGTGTATTAAGGAACACAGTTCTCGACCTTAATATTTTATTACAAGTATACTCTTAATTTTGGTGTTTTTGAAATAGGAATAATTGACGTTATAGTGATACACTTTTGTCACTGATACACACAAGGGCATTAGCGGGGATTAGAGCTATAATTTACATAAATCTAAATGAAATAATTTGATAGTAAATAATAAAATAAACAGTGATTTTTAATGCAACTACTAGCATTCTATAAACATCAACAGGGATTCGGGTGCTAATGGTGCTATAATCTCCTATTACAGTTTGTAATACTCATCTCACGCACTGTAATCCAGCTACTAACATTCGAATATTTTTGTCTTGTAAACGGTTAATTCTAGCGACAGGCAGCAACAGTATTTCTACTGTGGCATAGCACGTACTGCTCAGAACATGAAACGTTCACAAAACCGAAGGCTACAAAAGTTCATGTCAATAAGTGAAAAACCACCCCAGCTATTTTCGTAAAGGGGAGACTTTTAAATACAGTTTTATTGATGGGATGAAGATCTCATTAACACTGCCCATTGTGCGCTGAATTGTAATCTCAGGGCCTATTGCACAGTCATATTAAGAGAGGTAATTTTATTCACGACTAGCTTCAGTATCTCACGTTCTGTTCTACCTCTAACAGAAACATTATATGAATATAAGAACGTGTAGTCATGTTTACTGCAGCAATTGTTTGTTCTTAGTAATGAAATACACATTAATTTATCCACAAACAAATTAACCTTATATGTTGAAATTATTCACATTGTAGTATATTATTTAAAAACCTATAACATGTCGAGAGATTTCAATATATTACAAGACTGAGTAAGATCTAAGGCCTCTCTGAGTGAAATATGAGAAATTTTCATTGTAGAGACGAAAAGTGAGTGAAATCTAAGGAAAAACTGAGGAATTCTTAAGGTCTCCTCAGATCTTCCTTAAGATTTTCTCAAGCGTAATATATCAACCATGGTGGCGGTAAACAGAGATTAGAATTCCACATGAGGAGAATTATATAATTTTTTTAATTTGTTGGTAATATTTTAGAGAAAGAACATAAATATGGAGGAAAGGAAAGATCGCACTGGTGTCTGCGACATAATTTATATTCGTGTACAGATACATGAAAGCGATGTCGTGTTTTTAACGGAACGTTTGCGATACCATTTTATAAACAAAATGAACGTCGTATTCTTTCATTTATATTTTGCACTTTTTCAACTTTACAGCATGCAAAACACTGAATACAAATTAACTAATCGCCGTCATGTAAGTTTTGTGCAATATAAATGAAAAAATGATGTACATTTTGGCTACATTTGCAAGTCAACGCATGAAGAACATATTATTTTTCTCACGAATATTGTGGTAAAACTTCACCTCAACTGAGATATCTCAATTTCCTGACTGTGCAATGCAGAAGAATAATTCTCAGATTTTACTAAAGTTCTTCTTAGTTTCACCTTTACCGCAAGATTTTCCTTACATTACTCTACGATCGACCCTTACTCCCCGCCAATTCCGATATTTTGTGTAAATGCAATTTCCGTATTCGATTTTCGGTTATGAATTTCTACCTTACGAATTTGCGCAAAACAAAAACCACATTGTGTAACTATACATTATCTTTAATGAGTAATCGCCTCTTAAAGATTTTTCCATATGTTATCAAACAACCTGTATATTATATTACTAAAATTATATATTTACAGTATTTAACAAACATGAGAATGCAACTTATTATTGCGTACCTTTTCTCATTAAAAATGAAATGAAAATTCTAATATTAATTCACCCATTTGAATCCTAGTTGCAGTCGGCCACTAGTTGCTCACCGTAATTGTAGAGTGAAAATTCTAAATAATCTAAGTGCTAAAAAGTGTTTTCGAGTAAAAGGGCAAAACAACGATGCAAGAGAGAGAAAGGCAAATTTAGGTCAGCGCTGATAAGGGGTGGCATGAGGTGAGTATGGAGCAGCGCCGGAGTGAATGGGCGGGGGAAACGGGAGATCCATCCCCGAGAAAAACCGCAGGCCAGCGGCATCGTCCGGCCCCACATGCGAAAATCCGCGGACCGACCTCACCGGGAATCGAACCCGGATCGCCTTGGTGGGAGCCGAGAGGTCTGACCTCTCGGCTACCGCGGCCCAGCGATGCAAGAGTATGCATAAATATGGGACATGCAATCTTTCAACGATCATAAAAACTATTAAGACAGTTATTGGTACTTGTCTCTTACAGTAAAACATAGGCACCGGCACATAGTTCATTTTGATATAACTAACTACATTTAGTGTCTTTTGCCACTTAGATAATTCAGCATTTCCACTCTACATTTATTGTACGTTCGTTCTCTTTTTTTTTTTATGATTTTCAAGTGGACGAATTGTGTAGTAGTTAATTCAAGCATGAACATTTACGCTAAACAATAAAATAACTACAGGCCTATTGCTACCAAAAAGACATACAATTGTTTGAATTCATGTTGTTCAATCCCTTTCAGTGTGTGGTGTACATAGGCCTACAAATGTATATTTCAAACATGTGTTTGAATGTGCGAAGAGTAGCCTACTTTGACGGATATTTGCTTGAAACTGTTACAAGAGCATCACATAGGGACATTGTTTCCCCCCAAAAAAAATTTGCCTCAGTTTGTTTTAGTGCCTTACGTTCACATCTGCAATTCTGCTTCATGGTTATTGGCAGCGTGTCTTTGTGAAGATCCGTACCTCATTTGACTGAGCCAATTACGAAAACTTTCCTTCAACACCACATGTCTGTGATTTGCCGGTAGAATCCCAAGGCTCGTGACGGTTACAATATCCATTCGCTGACCACGAAGCAGAACTGCAGATGTGCACGTAAGGCACGGAAACAAAGTGAGAAAATATTCATTTCGCGAAAAAACATTACCACTAATAACAAGGTGTGGTTCGGATTTATATATTGTCAGATTAAATATTTACAGTAATTAAATTACTAAATAACATTGGTGCAATCAAAAAATCTGTCTGGAAAATATAGTCCTTCTCTAAATAAATCAAATATATTACACTTGGGCCTGAAAGTCTACCAAAATGACAAAGTGAAAAAATTGTGTATTATGAAGTTATGAGAAATTCAGCTATGTTGAACAAAATCTACTTAATTAGGCTCGGCTAACTTTGGTAGACATATTTACAGTAAGATGTCAGTTTGTAGCATTAAGGGCGCGGTTCCCCTCAGTATTCAACGTCTTTTTTTCACTTTTATATTTGTACCAGATATTTTATTCTTATTTTAGACATAAATTGTGATTAATCTTTATCTTAGGAAACTTTTGTATCTTTCGCAGTTTTTTTGTAATGAGTCGTAAACCTCAAAATTGGCACTTTACGGTTTTATGTTCGCCACTAAAACCAACTGACATACTAAACCGAAAAATATCACAGTGTATGTTAAATCACAGCCTACAACATTGTTATACACTGTGAATTTTTTCGGTTTGGTAAGTCAGTTGATTTTAGTGGCGTACATAAAAACGTAAAGTGCAAATTTTGACGTTTACGACTCACTGCACAAAACTATGAGAGAGACACAAATTTTCTAAGAGGAAGATTTAATCACTAATTATGTATAAAATAAGAAAAAAATATTTGGTTCAAATATATAAATTAAAAAAGACGTTGAATACTGAGGTGTACCACGCCCTTAAGTTACAACTCTGTTCTTGTCTGCTAGCACGTGTAAACTAGGACTGCAGCTGATTTATGAATAACACAACAGAGACAGCAAACGTGAAAATGTCGAGCAAAACAATATTATTGACGACCAGAATATGATCTAGCGGCTGGAAAAACACACAGCTTCCTAAATTCGTAGACGAAGGTTGTTTCCACAGTAAAAATCTTAAGCACTAAGACTTAGGAAGTAGAACTGACAAGTTCTTACATCACATTGGTGTTAACCGAAGCAAACGCAATTGAGTTACTGCTGCTTACTGCTTGAGTTCGGCATGGGGAATCGTAAGTGTAGCAAATCACAGAAAAAGTAGGTATATCCATGAAATGGATAACTCACCCCAAATCCGCCATCTTACCATAACCTATAACTTACACACAAGACGGGATGTTTTTAAGGAAAATAAACGTAATTTTCAGTATAATTCAATATTTCAATTGTAATTACTAGCGGAGTAGTATATTCATATCTCGCAATTAAATTTCCTGCTTATTTTACTTAACATTTGTAGTTTTCAACTACATATCTTCTGAACTGCTCTCTCTTATTGGCTACTTCGAGAAACAAGCTGTATAACCCAAATGGTTGCATTTTGTGGCGACTTTTTGCTTTCGTTAAAATAAGCAAACTTTTCGAATTAAATTATTTATATTAGTTTTATACGTACAACAATATTTCAGATAATTTAAATATTTAATAGAAAACGTTAACTTTCGTCGAATGTAGATGTGATAAAATTATTAAAATAGTTCATTTCAGGTTCCAAGTAGGTGTGATTATTACAATGTTCACTGATTCTATTCGGGTTTAGGCGTGTAACTTCAATACTATTATATTTAGCTTTTAAACGCGATAAAACCTGGCTGTCGAATTTGGTTAACTAAACTTGTTTAGTAACTGTAATACATCCGTGGCCTTAGAATTTTAATTCTGGTGGGAATAAATTGTTTCCTTCAACTTTCTCCGTTAAAAGTGTGTCACCTAGGATCTATTACAACAACTTTTGATGAGCTAAAATCGAAATATAAATTTTAACCAATATTTTAGTATTTCTCTATAATTTTTTATAAACCAAACACAATAATATGTTTATATATACTTTATATTGTAAAATACATAATTAGTTAAACATATAAAATTATTAATCTAAATTTCCAAAAAAAAAATATTTTGGTTAACGCATACATACTTCGATAAAATACCAATCAATCAATTTATTGTTCATTATGAGCATTTACAATGCTATGGAACTTGTCAATCTGCATATGCATGTATATACACACAAATTATATACAAACATTTTTACAATTTAAGTAATGCAGATATTTAGCCAATCCAATGGATGCACATCTTTAGATTTCCGTCTTATAGGAATGTGACTTTTCCATTCTGTACCTCGGAGTCATAAGACACTATGTCACAAAAATTATTTTTTTTTTTTTTTCAGGAGAGCTGTTTGAAGATAGTGATTTACTAATGAATCCTGCAATTTTAATACCCAAAAACGTTGGTTCTTGACACAACACAAAATTTGTGCTGTATCTCACTAGAAAGTACTTTATTTAAAGATGTGGTAACGTTTATGGTAAAAAGTTCATTTTCAGAAAAAAAAAAAATGGACATAGTGTATTTTTCTTCCGAGTTACAGCATTACTTCTTCGTTAAAAATGCATTCTTACGACTACTACTGCCTGCTAGTATCCACAACGAAAACCTCTTATGTGACGATGAACAAATTAAACGATTATAACACAAATAATAGTGGTTTTTCTTTATAAATTCTTAGTTAATTATATACATTAATATCGTTCTATACAGCCTTCTACATTAAAAAAGACATAAATAATGCAATAGTTGCTCATTGTTACTAACATTTCTAGAAGAAATGTTATGTTGATGCAAATATGTGTAAAATTAGTATCCTACCAGTTGGCCTCCTGTTGGTTTGTGTTTGCGTGGTAGGAATCTGACATTTCTATTAAACAAGTTCTTTTAAAACAGCGTGTTTACAACTGCTGCTACCTGGTGGCCATAGCGAGAAATTCTTACGTGACGAACACCTAAATAAATTTTCCGAACAGTCACAACAATGTTTTCTTAAGAATTTCTGCATTAATTGTACCCTATTATTTGTAGATAGCTTTACAATTTAAAAACTGCATAATTAACGTATAAGTGATCCATTACAACCAGAATATATTTTTAAAAAAATTTGTTTGTGGCCAACTTGTGTAAAATTATTAGCTTTGTTTATGTGGGTTGCACATTTTACAACTTCTTCACTCATAGATGTAGTCGGTTGTAGTGGGTGTCGATGGCCATCAAGTAAAGAGAAGCACATGAAGTCCTACGGAACGCGGGTTGGTTTATTTTAGGGCAAAGTGCATTTTGTGTAAGTGTGAAACGGTGTTAAACGTAAACGCTTTGAGATAGACTGCAGATGTTGAATTCCATGAAGTACCTCGGTTTTAGCAAATATTATAGCAAATGTGTACAATGGTTTACAAGCAGGTGAGTTACAATAGTGAATTAAATTAAATTTTGTCCTCTAATCTTAAGGGCGTTCACATGGCAAGAATGCACAATTTTACATATGCACGACATTGTGTTCGTTTTATAGACGTTACTTGTGACTACAATTTTCACTTGCAAAAATTTTTTTAGCTCTCACAGTTTTTCCATAGCAGCATGCCAAAGTCAGAATTCGCAAGTTACGGGAACATAGCAATAACGAAAACCAAGTGTCTTACTCGAATGAAGTAATTTATACTGAAATTAGATATTATCGGTAATGTGCTAAAATATTTAAATACACACAACAGTCCTATTGTATTATTTTTAATTGCTATAAATGAAGTAGATAAACTGTCACTATATTCCGATTTTTTGTAAAAAGTACAATAGAATCTCATTGTTTGCTTCAAATATTTTAGTATGTTGCCCACTTTATCTAATTTCAGTGTATATTATTTCATTCAAGTTAGTCACTTAGTTTTTTGTTATTGCCATGTTCCCGTAACTTGCAAATTTATACTTTGTCGTATCAGTATGGGAATACTATAACGGTTAAAAAAATTTTTACAAGTGGAAAATGTAGTCATAAGTAACATCTATAAAGCGATTACTATGCTGTACAAATATAAAATTATGAATTTTGGCCACCTGAATGCCCTTTGTGCAGGTGTCTATTTCACATATTACATTATTGGCAAAGTACAGGAATCTGATTTTTTACTATTGAAATACATGTTTTAATTTTATGAGTGAATTATACAACATAATACTATCGTAATAATAAAATTAATGTGGTCCATAACCAACAAAATCTTACTGATAATAGCTACAAACATTTATTTTACACCATACCTTCCAAGTGAAACTGAATACAATTTATACAGTCTAGTAGAAGTTGTAGTGAAGTAATGTTGGTACTGTGTTGAGAGATATATAATTCGTATTTGAGCGTAGACAACATGAAGATAGAAGACAGGTCTGTAAGTGTTAAGGGTGTTCAAGTGGGGAAAAAACATAATTTTATATTTGTATGAAATAGTGTTAGTTTTGTACACATTACTTGAGAGTACATATACCTCTAACGGAAAAAAATTAGCTCATCTAGTTTTCCCGTAATGGCACTTCAAAGTCAAAATTTGCGTATTTTTACTTCATACAAAACTTGAAAACCAGTTAACATAAAG